>JAQMYG010000013.1:13774767-13786657 GCA_030014215.1 Clariallabes teugelsi
CTGCCCTCTCTCTCTCTATCTATCTCACGTCTGGATGCATAGATTGAAATTAACAAATTCAATTGTAAAAAAAAAAAAAAAAAGGAAAAAAAAGAAAAAAATGGCTTGTTAAAAAAAAAAAGAATCGTAAAAAAAAAAATTACCTCTGATTAGTTGTAAGCGCATTTTTCGTTTCTTTTCTGTTGTTGTTTGTTTCTTTTTTTTCCCCCTCTCTGAATGAATGGAGTGCTTTTTATTTTCTTACATAGGTTCTATTGGTGGCGGAAGACGTCTGTATGACGAGCAGGTCTTTGCTGACTCAAGGTCCATTTGTTATAAATGAATTCTATTAAAAAAAAAATGTAAGTGTTATGAATTAGAGTCCCGCTTTTCTTCTGTAGTCTCATCGTCACGTGGCACGGTGCAGGATCACGGGTTAGAGTTTCTGTGTTAGCGACCCGGAGGTTGTGAGACGCTGATATGGCTGAAGTCTTCAGCTTGTTGGTAAGTGTTTATGAAGGTATAGAGGATCTAGACCTCATGCAAACAATCCCTGATTTTTACCTACAAAACCACTCAGTGTCTCAATGAGAGTTGAAAAGTTTTCTGCTTTTTAAAAGTCAGGAGAAAAAAAATATTGGCTGAGAAGCGAACCATATATTATTAGCCGCTCTATTAGACATATTTATGAGCATTAGTAGTGTGGACCAATGGATTATCACACTAGACGTTTCTCCTTGCTGTTTCCTTCCTGCAGCTTGGTGGACAACTGAAAAAATATCACAACAATAATGATAATAATATTAATAACACAAGAGTCAAAAACTATCCGCACTCCAGTTATTTTAAAACTTTCTCATCAGCGCTTTTTGTTCAAGGCTACTGTCTCCCCAGTCACCGAATTTCTTTTTTTTTGGGTGTATCTGGTGCAGAGACATTTCATGGAAGAGCATAAACAGAAGCGTTTGGATATCTGCAAACAAACTTTGGAGCGATACTCTAAGGAAGATAAAAGTTTCTTAAAGAGAGTTATGGATGACGTGACACGGATTCATCACTATGAGCCAACAGAACGTAAACATCCTCAATCACTGACTGAGAAAAATTCAAAAGCCGACATCAGCCGGAAAATTCATTAACGCTTACAGTTTTCTGGAATTCTCAAGGGCCAGTATTGGAACATTATCAGGAAAAAGGTTCAACAATCAAGACGCTTATTGAAGAGCTGGAGACTAAACTTCAGGGTAAAAGAGTCTCCTGAAAGCAGCCCTATGAGAAAGAAGATTTCCTTCTGATGAAGAAGTGAAGACAGCGGTGCATTCATGGCTCTTTTTTTTTATTTTTTTTATGAGAAAGCTTGTTGACAGATTGACAAAGTGTATAGAAAAACAAGATTATGTCAAAAAATGGTGTTTGTTTTTTCAAAAATTTTATTTTAATAAGTTCTACAGTCAGAGTGCGGAAAATTTTTGACTCACCCTTGTAGTAGTAGTAGTAGTAGTAGTAGTAGTAATAATAATAATAATAGTTTTGTGGTAAAATTACATTTATCTTTGCTTGCTGGGATTTCTCAGAAATCAAACAAATCTGCAGAATGAAACCTTAAAACCTTTGCATACAATTATTTTTTAATCCACAGTATAAAGAACAAAAAAAAAAAAACTGTACATACTTTTTCAATCCAACATTGAAGCTACAAAAAGAAAAAAAAATGGATGTGTTTTTAAAATCATGAAAAATTACACCTTATGAAAATAAAATTTTATTTGACAAGTTTGATGTACGGCCAACGTAAATCGTAAAGCAAAAATCTAAAATCTTCCTGACACAAATGTCTAATTCTAATTCTAAACCCCTAAAACTAAATATTAGCCTTGCACTACCCTCTGACATGACCCACACGTCTCCTGTCGTTAGGGCGACGCTGACCCTAAACCTCCCCACTTGGACTTCGCGTGAATTCATTTGGAATGATGAAATCCACATCCGCTGAGGTTTATTTATTTGCCAGACGTTTTCAGTCACGCGAGACGTGATCCAGGCCGAAGACTGAGTAATTTAGGGTTTAGGCTTTGTGCTCGAGGGACCAACAGTGGCTTTCTGGTATTGCTGGGATTTGAACTCACAACCCCTACCATGTTTCCTTAAAACCATACTGAACACATTTTTACGACTTTTTACGGCTGTAATATTAGCCCTTGCCATTTCTTGTCTCGGGAGCCAGCTCTTATACTGTCTCGACAGTTGTGCAGTGCAGTATATCCAGTATACTGTACATATACAAGAAACAGTCCCAAGCCTACAGGAGACCTCATAGCGCCTTCAGTAGTGAATTGGGACTGTACATATACAAGAAACCGTCCCAAGCCTACAGGAGACCTCATAGCGAGCAGAGCGCCTTCAGTAGTGAGGAATTGCAGAGGTTTTACACTTCCCTACAAGTTCAGCAACTGAAATGTCTAAAGTTATCTCAGCAGCTGCAGGCGAATTCATCCATAGCTCATTATACATTTATGGCTACACACTGATTTATTCACGTTCGCTCTGTTTGATATACGAGCAGCTCTCGCAGGAGCGATGGAGCATATTTTCTCAGTTTGGATAGTTGTATGTTGTACACATCCTACACAGAGAGAGAGAGAGAGAGAGGTGCAGACAGTGGGCGATAAAGATGTGGGCTCAAAGAAAAACGAACACTAGAGGAAGATGGAGAGAGAGAGAGAGAGAGAGAGAGAGCGGAGGAGGAACAGGCCGATGAAGAGTGAGTGAGAAAGAGTGAGTGCAGCATTAGCCTGAAGGTTAATATCACTTTGTCTGCTACTAGCCAGTGACCCAGTATCACCTTCTCCACTAACTGACCATCTGTGCTCTCTCTCTCTCTCTCGCTCGATCCCATTCAGGTCAGAGAACATTATTAGCTGTAATACAACATCAAAGTTTATGAAGTATTTTTACATTGTGAAAGAACTTCAGGTGGTGTTGCTGCTTCACAGCTCCAGGGTGGTGTTCTGTTTGTATGGGTTTCATCAGGGTTCTCCAGTTTCCTCCCACTTCCCAAAAAAACTTTCTTGCCCCTTGATGTAGGAAATAAATGACAGTTTCTCTCTCGCTCTGGAACATCTCTCTCTGTGGAAACTCCACACACACACACAGACTGGAGGTGAAATTCAACCGGCCAGTCCTAGAGATACGAGGCGACAGTGCTTACCGTAGATAATAAAGCTAACGTAGCACCTACTGTAAATGAGCCGAAATGAGTAAACTTTTCAAAGTATAGGTTTTATTTTCCTATTTACTGTCGGTTGCCCATAAATCCATTAGTTCATCCACAGCTCTCATTAGACCAGGTAGTTAAATGTCGGTAGGATTTATAAGAATCCATCGTTGTAACCAGCCAAATGAACTGATGAAATTTGGGAACAGGATCAAGATCACAGCAAGGTCAAATGTCTGAAAAATCTTATATCTGTTTATAACGAGAGGAACTAGATTTTATGACATCATAAATTATATGAAATTCGTTTACTTTTATAAAGTGTACATGCATTATAAGATGCAGTCATTGCTATAGAACTTTCGTTAAGCCAGTGAACATAAGGTGGAAAAGCCTTCAATTTTATTTGAATAAAACTGATCAGTTTTGGTTGACAAAAAATGTTTGTTTCTAAACATGGAGAACAACTAATGACTAAATGACTAAAACATTACAATTATGCATTCTTAATCAGAAGACTGTGGTTATAGAGAAATCCAATTTATTCCATTCACTCTCACTTACTCACTCACTTAGTCACTCACTCATCATCTATATCAGGGGTCTCCAAATCCAGTCCTGGAGGGCCAGTGACCAGCACAGTTTGTAATTCACCAACACCTAACCACACCCACTGAACCTAGTAATTAACAGATTAGTTAAATCAGCTGTGTTTGAGAAGAAGAATCACCAAACTGTGTTGGACACTGGCCCTCCAGGACTGGATTTGGAGACCCCATAGATTGACGGGTGCCAATCTATCCAAGTGTACACACACATGCTCATTTACATTACACTATGGGCAATTTGGGAATTTCAATCAGCCTAATCTGCATGTCTTTGGACTGTGAGAGGAAACCGGAATACCCGGAGGATACACAGACCTGAGGCAGTAATCAAACCCGGCCCCTGGAAGTGCGAGACTACAGTGCTAACCATTAAGCCACCATGCTGCCTAATGCCATCCAATAGTTGACATTTTTTTTATTATTGCTGTTCAAGCCCCAAGCAACACTGCACACTCTGAAACTCCATGAGACCCCTCCTCCCCCAGCAAAACAAAAAAACAATCTCCGACATTCCCCCCAAGGCCTTAACCAAGGTGCTGCGTGAGCTCACACTACGGTGTCTGTTTGACCTCCGAACCTGCTGTGTCAATTTTCTGGCGACGGCCGTGTCGACAAATCTATCGGCTAATCAAAATAAACAGCCAGAGCAGCAGAAAGCACACGTCCTTACACGTTCACCTATTCCGAAAGAGAAGCGAACAAAGGGAGTCAGCACTTCAGGACCGACTGAGTAAACTACCGGAGGGACCCCTGCAATGAGGAACTCTATTTCGCACACAGTTAATGGGAAATGTGGAACGCACAGAAGTGTAAACTGGCATCGACTTGTACAGTTTTAGCAGCAGTGGGTTTTCTCCATGGGGTCATTTTAGTCGATGTGACACTTTTCCTTTTTTACAACATAGTAGACTGAGCTAAATGGTATAGCCTTTACCTTTTCTCAACAAATCAGATTCATTCATTCACTCATTTTCTATACCGCTTATACAGGTCGCAGAAAGCTGGACCCTATCCCAGAAGACATAGGACACAATACTGGACATGGTGCCAATCCATTGCAGAGCACACACACACACACACTCACACTCATTTACAGTATGGAAATGCCAATAAGACTAACCTCCAAGACCGCGGGATGAAACCGGAGTACGTGGAAGAAACCCACCAAGCACAGGGAGAACATGTAAGGAATCAAACCCTCAGTCCTGGTGGTGCGATGCCACATTGCTAACCACTACACCACGTGCCACTGAACAAATCAGTTTTTGCTTTAAAAAAATGGCAACTACTAATAGCATTACTGCCTCACAGCTCCAGGACTCTGAGAATTGTCTGACAATCTTCTGACTGTCTGGTTGAAGATTGGCATTGCTCTGGGTTCTCTGGTTTCCTCCCACTTTCCAAAACATGCCAGCATCAAGCATTTCCTTGTACACCTTTACCTCATAATGTGAACTGCAGTTAATTTACGCACCATCATTTGCTTGGTAAGTTTATACTGTAGGTCTGAACAAGTCATTGTATATTGTGCCCTGTGATGGAATGGGGTACCACTCAAGGTGTGTTTCCACATTATGCTAGATGTTCCATGGACAGACACCAGGCTCACATCCTTGAATGGAATTTATGAAGTTATAATGGATTTGGAGTAGAGGAAAGAACTCGGAGAACTTGCACTGGGTTTTTGGGTGGCTTCTGCTTGGTTTGTTTAGATCACGCCATTGAAGAATGTTAAGGAGAAGTCAAGATGGCAGGTATGGAAACTTCACAATGAGTAGAAAAAGTATGTTTATGTGAGGTGATCCAGGAAGAAGGTGGGGCTTCAGGTGTGGCAGCCTTCTGCTCCATAAACACAACCAAAGTATGTAGATTTAATAATGAGATCTGTGGTTTCAGACCTTATACACCTAAACAAGCATGAACGTTATTGTGTTTGTGAGCTTGTGTAGTTTGGACAGTCTACTGATGCTCAGTTTAAGTTGCTGAACCACAGGACAGAAACATGTTGAGCGAGTGTGTGAAATGAGTAACGGGCCCGATGTGGCCAGTCATTCATCCTTGCACGCACTTTCCTCCATTCACCCCTCGCAGATAGCAGCAAATTCCATTTTCCTCTCGGAACGAGGTCTCCTACCTGAGGCACCGGAGCGTTAAAAACGCAGCGGTGAGCTGAGTCATTTAGAAGCCATTACTCGCACCTCCAGCTTCCCGAATGTTCTGGGAAGGGTCGCTCTGTCACGCTAGAAGATTCCTATTACACATGACTGCAGATGAGTCTGGGGACGGCACACGGATAGCTGATGACACAATGAAACGGTCGGTAGTGAATAATACGGACTCAGACGGTGTATTTGGTGGACATTTTTGAGGTAGCACTGTGAAACTGAGATGTGTCGTGTAATATCAAAAAATAAGATTACTACCAAAAAAAAAGAAGTGTGGAATGTTGGACACTTCACACTTTATACAGGAAAAGGGTTGGTGCCATTAGAGGATGCTGTGGTTTTCAATTTTGCCTAATGGACAGCATGCTGAGCAAGAACCACACACCCTATACTACCTGACTTCTATCTTCTGTACAAATGTCCCAAACTGCATACACTATTAAATTTATGTACTACACTGATAAAATATCACCTCTCTTTAACCTAAAATAATTGTGGTAATGATACTATGGTGCAGGCTAAACTTCAGGCAGATATCTAAGTACTGAAAAAGTTTAATAAAAAATTATCTTCTATCTTCTATGTGGTGCTGTATGCTGCGATGCTCAACATTTTTATTTTAGCGCATAACACTGGGCTCTCAGTTCGGGTATTTTACATGACCCTCACCTCGGACTGCTACAGATATGCTTACTCTAACAACTCGTGTTTTATCTCATAGTGCCGCTTCTCATTACTGCTTGTTATTGGTGCCTGGTTTCAGAATATTTGAGACAAACTCTTTTTAAACTTCCCGCAGAAAAAACAAACATACCATGATCTGTCCAATCATTTTTGAAAGTTCAGTTTTCATACTCTACTTTCCATTTCTTTGTGTCATGCTTTCTGCATACTCTGTCTATACAGAGTAAACTATTGCATAGATTGGCTCTGTTGAGTGACGCGTATAGCCACACCCACCTCAAGGGAAAAAGCGTTATATTCGTCCGAAAAAGCGGACAGACGGAAATGTTTCTCAGAGTGGTTTAGGTCCTCCAGTGTATGCACAGTGGGAATTCTGACAAATGTACAGACAAAACCTTTCTGTTTCACTGGTGAGGAAAAAAGGGGAAGAAGACCAAAACAAGACACTCAGACTGCCACTTCGTAGACTAAAGCCGTACAGAGAATAAGATAAGATAGCATTTTTCTTTATTCCATCCTACACAATGTGAATACTCAAGTAACAGAGGAAAATTATATTATGGGATGTCACAATGGGTCTCACAATGGTGTTCACTGCAAAGAACAATAGAACATGTACTTTGTAAAAGATAATATCTGCCTTACACTTACAACATAAGTTCAAATTCTGTCAATATCAAAACTGATATTAATGTCACTTCATGATAAGTTAAGCAACACCTTGTTTTCACAAACCACAATTGTTTTATTAACTCATATCCGTCTATGTACAAACTGTGGTGCATGTATATGTGCTGTCAGTATAGGTTACCATTTTTCAAGTGACTGGGACTTTTGATTGAGCAGAATAACCAAATTTGGTTTTAAGAGTAAAAAAAAAACATTTATATCAGCTGCTACACTAATACACTTATCCCAGCATTGCACTAGTGCTTGGATACCATCAAGGTAGAGTTTTCTCAGTACACTGGAGCCATTATCAGGCTGCCTGCTTCATGTCTTAAAAACTGGCCTCACGGGAACTCCTTTAATGGCCCAAACATGTGGAAATGGCTTGGAGTGAGGTTAGGACCACATGGGGGATGTGGCAATATCTCCCAGCCAAGATCATACACTGTACAAGTGGGATTGGTGAATGATTGTCTGAACAACTTGAAGACAAGTTAGCAATGTATTTTCAAGTATAAGGTGTTCCACTCGCTGAATTTTCACTTGAATGCCTGCAGCGGGCTCCGAGCCACCTCTGCCGGGATCGTCATTCACGGTTGTGATATAAAATGTTTTGAAGGCATTGTTTTGGCAGTGGAGTCCTCTGTAAATGTGATAAAATTAAAATGGGATAAAACTTAAGTCCCAGTTTGACATGAACACCCCTCATAAAAAGCACTTTCCGAATTACTTGATACCTCATAATACAGCAAATTGCATTTTTTAATTAGCTGATAGCAATCACATTATCGTATAGTTAGATTCCACATTTCATAGCATTATTGTTCATCAAGTTTATATTAAATGTTATCCACAACAGTGAATTCAAAAAGGACTGTTGCCTAACTAGCCTATACAGTAGCTCTTGTAAGTCCATGCTAATGGCTAGTTAAGTAACACTTTTTAATCCACTATCCCTCATTTAAATTTTTTCATCCACTTTTAAATAATATATAATATAATTAATAATAAAATGTATATAAAAAACATCAATATTACATTAAATGTTAAACAGCTACTGTAAGAGTTGAAAAACTGCATTACTTGCCAGAAATTCTGAATTTAGGGACCGAATTTTTGAACACAATTATACAGTACTGTGCAAAATTCTATGGCGCCATATTATCTTAGTATAAATTGTGTTATATATGTTTTATCATGTCTTAATTAGTATGTACAAAATCATTCACTATTTCCTAACAGTACTTTAGAATGAATTAATAAATAACATTACAGAAGAATATTTGCATGCCTGTAAAGAAAGCACCATATACTACAGTATATGTAGAAAAGGCAACAATACACTATATATGTAGACAGGTATTTGGCCAAACCTGCTAATTATTGAGTTCAGGTGTTTCATTCAGGCCCCTTATCCCCAGTGAAGGGAATACCAAGACATCTTGGATAATGTTGTGCTTCCAACTTTGTGCCAAGGCCCTTTTCTATTCCAACATGACTGTTCACAACGCTACTATGGCTACTACTAGGACTATAAAGACATGATTTCAGTCTGAAAGAACTTGACTGGCCCTTACAGAGCCCTGACATCAACCCCATTGAACACCTTCGGTATGAACTGGAATGGAGATTGTGAGCCAGACCTTCTCTTCCAACATCTATGCCTGCCCGCATAAATGCTCTACAGAATGAATGAAAATCTTGTGGACAACCTTCCAGGAAGTTGTTATAACTGCAAAAGGGGGACCAACTCCATATTTAAGTGTATTTTAATACAATATCATTGCCGGTTTGGCCAAATACTTTTGTCCATATATATTGTATCACATGACAGACTAGCTTTCAAAAAAAAAAAAAAACCTAATGTAGCCTTCTGGGTTTTGGATAAAAATAAAAGAAAGGAGCAAGTGTGACAAAGTTACCAGAAAAACTCATATTCTCCAGCATGCTCAGTAAAACACAACAACTGTTTCACTTACAGTACTGTGCAAATGTCTTGGGAACATACAAAAAGAAAAAAAGCGATAAGAAAAAATGTTTTTGAAAAAAATTCTACATAAAACAAAGTTCCACAGATCACTCTTTAGTAATAAAATAAACAGGCAGTATTTGGTGGGAAAACTCTTTGCTTGAAAACAATCAGTAGGGTTACTGTAGATACGGATTTGTGCCGTTTTATAAGTAAAACGTTGTATGCTTAAAAATGTAAAATGGTTTTGTAGATAATAATGCAGACAAGCTATTTAAAATAAATCATATTTACATACTTTTAATGGAGATCTAAAATTAAAAGGTTTAAGCTCCATCAGTGTCAAATTTTTAGTTGCTTGGAAGACAAAATTTATGAACAAATGAATGAAGAACAGCAAGGTTATACTTTTTTCAGCGAAAAGTCAACTCTGGGTGTGTCTCAATCCATACATCATATGCACCAGACACCATATTAACACCAAAACTAACGTCATTGCTTGACTGAGGGTGTCATTAAGACACCAATATAAATGTCTCACTGTCATTAATCAACTGTGGACATGCCCCAAATCACACGTCCTATTCACTTTTGCTGGAATAAACACCAATACAAACACCTACCAGTCATCAGTCTACTGTAGTAAGATATAAAACCACAAGCATACAAACACTCATATATAATATCAGCCTTATTAACACACATTAATACATGTCAAAAGCACATTTATTATTTATTGCAGAGGCATAAACAGCAAAATACATACAAAAAGGATGTGAAGAAGGTGAAATTCAGAATGATGCACTTAAAAAACTAAATAATAAAAAAATAGAATAAATAAAAATATAAATCAAAGTGACTTTCAAAATGAAACACTGGTAAACTGGTTTTGTTTAGCCTTTTTAGGCGCTGTGCTTTTTAGTCCTATTGTACAGTAGTTAAAAATCACAGACATGCAGAATCCTTTTTTATTTTCTTTCACGGCCTGTAGTTGGCTGATTGGAATTTGATAGGCTTTGTCTTGATGAGTTGATTGCCCAAAAGCAATTATGATTATGGACTGATTTTCTTTTAAAAAGCATTCCCACTGAACTCATCACCAGTTTCTAAAATAATTTCCACGCATCAGCACTACTTCCCTGAGACAGACAATAAAGCTCAGAAGTTTGAACAGTGTTTTTTCAAATGAACAAATGTACAAATGTACAAACTCATGCAGCATTAAAAAATATTAACACACCACCTATGCTTTGGGTTCAGTTTGTGCCTCCGGGGCATCTCCTGCTCCTCAGGCCTTGCCCCTAAGACCCTCTTGGAGTGTGCTGTGAGTTGCAGGTTGGGATCTCTCGAGATTGGACATATTTGTTTTCCGCTCATCAAGTAACCAATGGGTGGTCAGTCGAACTGGGATCTGGGGAACTTTGTTATTGTTAACTTTATTATAGTTGTTGTTAGCTTTTTGAAGGCCGGAGATGGTGTTGGGATTGAGTCCGAATGGATGAGGTGATGGTCGAGTCAGGGTGGTCAAAGGGGCCGCAACTGTACTGTAGTCCCGGATAAAGCAACGATAGAAGTTCGCAACCCAGAGGAACCGTTGAAGTTGTTTTAGGGTCTTGGGTAGGGGTCAATGACGCACAACTTCCAGCTTCTGCGGGTGTCTCCTATACAGAAATGAGCCATTTTGAGACTTGAATGAGATTTAGGCATTTTCTGCATCTTCTTAAATGTGTCTATGATATGGCTCATTACCTTTAAACTCAGAGATAGTTTACAGTACATTTGTCTTGTGTGCAACTCACATATGCAGAAATGAGCCATCTTTGAGACTTGAATGAGATTTTAGCTGTTTTCCCAATCTTCTCAAATGTGACTCAAATATGGCTCATTACCTCTAAATCTCAGAAATAGTGTATATTTGTCTTGTGTGTGACTCACATATTTTTTTTGTTTCCCCAAAGCAGTGTTTCCCACACATAAAGTATACAGTACTTGTAAACTGTGCATTTGGATTTTCTGATATGATCCTTTTAAAAATCTTTGCTAAGTCATGTGTGTAGTTAGTTGAAATAGTGAAATAGAATTGAGTTCTTTATATTGAAGAATATATTCTGCTGAAAAAATGTCACTCTATATATGCACAATCCTGACTCATATACAATATATTTATTAAAACATAATGCGAAGAATGGCTAAAAACGCTTTTGGTTTAAGGGCTAGGGTTCTCTGACAAACAGTTCCATCTACATTATAAGAGTGTTTAGTACTTTTTTATATACTTCATCTTACTCTTCACATACGGGTAGATGAAGGGGAGAGTTAGTAGGTTGGATCTCTGAAATGATGATATGTAGATATGTAGGTTGGTAACAACTAAAGTCAATTACAAAATTGCTTTATAATAGATAATTGGTTTATTTCGAAATCTAGCTTGTTTATTTAAAAAAATCCAACCACCAGTTATTTTATATGTTATGTTGATACGTTCAATAAAACTATAATATTTCTAATTTGTTTCATGCATCTCATTTATATCTGACTTTAATCTCATTATGATCTTATATATATATATATATATATATATATATATATATACAGTATATAT
>JAQMYG010000013.1:13789309-13809223 GCA_030014215.1 Clariallabes teugelsi
TACATTTGTCTTGTGTGCAACTCACATATGCAGAAATGAGCCGTCTTTGAGACTTGAATGAGATTTTAGCTGTTTTCCCAATCTTCTCAAATGTGTCTCAAATATGGCTCATTACCTCTAAATCTCAGAAATATAATTCATATTTGTCTTGTGTGCGACTCACATTTTTTGTTTCCTCAAATAATTTCCCTTCACTCTCTAGTCAGACTAATTCCAAACCAGTTATGGAGGCCAGGTCATCTGATGCATTGCCCCATCACTCTCCTTCTTACATTAGCCATCTGGCAGACGCCCTTATGCAGGGCGACTTAGTATATTTGTATTTTATTATACATGTGAGCAGTTGAGGCCCACCATAAGGGCCTTTCTCAATAGGGACAACTTGTCAGTCGTGGGATTTGAACTTGTGTCCTTCCAAACAGTAGTCCAATTCCTTACCTACTGAGCTATCCTTAGGATTTGGGGGACCATGTGTTCTTTGAGACCCTTCTTGGACACCATAACCTAGAGCTATGGTTGCGGTCAGTGGAAAACAAATGATGGTGCCACTAAGTGCAAACCAGATAGGATGGCATAAAACAGTGTAATTCATGTGGACTTTAATCTGAGGTTCTGTGCTGTCATTCTAATAAATGTATCCTCTGCAGCAGGTTCATCATCGTGGTTAATGGTTGTGGTGACTGCACTTGGTGATGCAGTCAAGGTTCTAACAATTTGGTTAGTCAAGACTAACCTTCCTTTCTTAAAGTAATGATGGACTTAAAGGTCTTTTATCTTAACTGAGTGTTTTCTGCTGTAATATGGACATGTTCAGTAGTTTTAGTAGCTTTAATAGTTCTATTGACTCTGCACCCACCCTTGCTCAACTCTTGACGAGGCATGAAAGTGCCAAACTGTCGTCATTGCTATGTGGCTACTTTGGACAATCTAAAATATTAAATATATTTTGTGTTAACACTTTTTTTTATTTACTCCATAATTCCACATGACCCTTCATGAATTTCTTGCAATCCTCATGTCTCCTTCTGATTTTGAAGTTTGAGGTCATAGCACCCTGCACGCTCGTTATGCCTACCGGACATCTCTCTCTCTTTTCCTTTCAATAAGCGCACACAATTTCCCAGGATGTGATTTTAATTTTTGCAGTCCGCTCCACTGGTGCATATGGAGAAGGAATCATCAAGCCGATATGGCCAGTATAAACTTTCCTTTATAGATTCACATCTAATAAAGAGGGGAAAGTTATTATACAAATGGCTAATGCTGGCTCACAGGGGGAATATGAATGGGAAGAATTTAATTGACATGAGACAATAGTAATAAAATAAGATTTCTATATTTCTGGCTTTGCCCTATAACGAGGTTTTTACAATGTAAGAGCTTTTTAATGAGATATGAATAAAGAATGGAGTCTTTCTGTTCGCCAAGACTTCCCACAAGGTCCTTCAGAACAAAACTGTTTTAAAAATTCCTTTCAAGTCGAAGAAACTGTTGTTTAAGTAAGATCTCTCAGGATTTATTTAGAAAATTTTACCAAGTCTTTAGTCCAAGTCTTTGGTGCTTGTTAGATTGCATTGTTTGATGTTACAGTAGGTCATATATCTATGGGGCTCTATGGATGGATAATCATTCTGACTTCCTGATGGGAATCCATTGGAACGTTTTTTTTTTTGCAAAGGAAACCCAACGTTATAAGGTTCCCCTAGGAACATCAAAGGAAACCCACTGTCATAAGAAAGAGAAAAATATCCTATACTGTGAGATTTTAACTTGTTTTAATTACTGACACATACTTCTATCAATGCATACTGTAAAATCATTCTGAGTTGGCTAACTAACTAGCTACTGTATGTGGTTTGCTTCAACAGATACTTGCTCATTTTATAGCTTGTGATCTTTTGAAAGCAAACCTATATAGCTACATGGTGACGTATTGAGGTAATATTAAAAAACATAACATATTTGGACATTTCTTAGATAACCGTCCAAAGCAAAGCTAGATAATTAGCATAGTAAGCTAATACTGACTAGAATGTCAAAGATTATTATCACATACTATCAAGTAAATAATGAAGCTAGCATGTTTAATTGTTAATGGAAGATTTAAAAAAAAGAGAGACATTTAACCATAGTAGTCGGATGGTACCTGTACCATGGTATTTCTTACAGTATCACAGTACTTATTTTCTGATATACTACTGTACATGTACCACACTATGGTACCTGGTTCTACCATGGTGCAAACTTTGGTACTATAGTATGGCATATGTATTATGGTACCAGGTTATTTGTTTATGTACCATAATGATAATATTTACATAATATGGTACCATTGTATCAATGTAACAAATTGCATAGTGTATGTTGAAACTCGTATACAATAATATGGTACTGCCTGTACTATACAATACCAGGGGTATGGACTAATATATCTAATATGGTACAGTATGAACAACCATATTACGGTATTTTGGTACATACCAGAGTACATTTCAGTGCCTACTGAAGTGCGACAGAACATTCTGGTGGAATGTACTATAGTTTATCATAATAAGTTAAAGTACATATTTTGTTTTTATGGGGAGAAACTGAAATGTGCTAACCATGCATTTGAGGTTGTTTCAAGATTGTCTATGCTAGTCCTAAATCATTATGTGTCTATTAGCGCACACTTTGTAAAATGATCACAAATCTTTTTTAACACAGACTAGCTCGAGACAAAATAATTATAATAGTGGGAGTGGGAGTGTCTAAACTGAGTGTGTGTGGGTCATAAAACCTCACCCTGGAGTTTAAACCCAGGCTCCAGTTGTGAGCAGAGATATTAATTAACCCTGAGAATGAGACGAGACTTAGGAGCTTTCCTGATTAAACAAAGGCTAAACCCAGCTTGTGTAGATCTGCTAATCATGACTAATGTAAGCTTATGGGTTAGACGGATTTAAGCGTTTGAATATTTCCGGTACAATATTCACATGGAGTAAAAAAGATTAAAAGATTTGAATGGAAATTGTCTGTAGCTGTAATGGGACAGGTAAGTCTTGTCGGTTGTTTCCACTGGATGAATATCCGCCACAGTGTACTGCATAGTACTGTTCAAATGTCTTTACACCTCTCACTTCTTCATCTTTCGCTTCCAAAGAGCCAGATGTTGTAGTATTGTGTAATGTAGTCTTGAAGAACATTTCTCCAGGCTTCCTGGAGGACTCATTTTCAGGCCAGTACCTGTACCTCAGTTTCTGTTTGTTAATCCACACAGTGACCAGTGAACCATCCAAGCATTAAAAGGCATCTACCTTAAGACATGAACCAGTGAGAAACAGGTGCAGATGATGAGAGATGATCAGGCCGGTGATTAGTATACTGGTGATGCTGAATGCTGATTGGCTGGAACAGACGAGAGGGGAAATGAGGTCGCTGTTGCATTAACAACCAATTTTTAAACTGTATCATTTGGCACTTTTCAGGCTGTGACAGTAAAACACTTGCTTACATCATTTGATCTGCATCATTTAATAAAATAAAATTACATTTTAATATGAAAAAAATCTGAGGTAATGACTCATGACTTTTGCTGAACTGTAGATTGGTCAGGTTGTTTCTGAGTTAAATCCCGAACTGTGTATTTTTGCTTATCTCGGTTTGGCTTAATTCTTGTATGATTATTTCTTGTCACACTGTACTGAAGGATCCCAATAAGAATTGTGTAACACATTATACATAATGCATATCCATGTCAGATTACACAATGACGTTTTTAAAAAAAAAAAAAAAAAATTTTTAAATAAAAATGTTTATAGAAATCAATTTACTGCACTAAAGTAAAGTAAAATGCACTGGACTAAAATGGAACAAGGATGCGAATGTGGCTACCAAGTAATGAAATTGGGTCTAACCCAAAATATTCTCTAGTTTTATCCTTTTTATTTTTAATTGTATAGCTTAGCTAACATCTTTTAAGTAAGTGTATATATGTGTTTTTATTTATATATAGTATAAGTATTTACATAGACACTGAAATGGTATGTTTGGAGAAGGAGTGAAACGGAGGGAGGTTAAAGTATGAAAAACTGCATTATCTGAGGAATATTTTAGCTGGAGTGAAATATCACACACACACTGAGGAGATCTAAGACTTGTGTTAACATGTTACAGGAATACTAAAATACGGGACCTTTAAGGCTGGATTAACCCTGGCAAACATTATAGCAAAGCCATAGCTATACTGTTATGGCACGTGACTACATCAACAGATTTTTATTACTTGTTGGCTACGTGTTTTTCTTGTCTCTCTATTGCAGAACTAATGTCTGGTACTTCTATATTTGATAGCCTTCACATTTTGTTGCAAATAAGCATCCAGGATTAATGCAGGTTGTGTAAATGTAAATGCAGAGTGCCAGGTGTGGAGCTGGCGTTCTGCTCTGCTTGTTCTTCTGTCCTGAAGCTTGGCTGAAGCTTTGGACCAGGTCTTTAGTGAGATGGCTTTAATGAGAGCTGGCACAGGGAGCAGCGTGGCACAGCTTGGCACGCACATACACACTGATGAGGGTATCAATCATCAGGGACAGACTGCTGCCACGGTAATGTCAAACAGAGCGAGGGATAGCTTTAGAGCAAAAAAACAGGCTACGTTTAGGAGGTTTAACAAGAAAAAAACATCAAAATACACGGCATATTTTCTTGATTTCTGTAGTTGAATCAATTCAAGTCGAATTGCCTTTAAACTGCACTAGATTTCACTTGGAAGTGAACCAAGACTTGTTTTTCTCCACACCCGGGTGTGATCACTGTGGGGGGAAAAAAACCCACCATACCTCAATTCAAATCAACCAAAAGCTGTGTATATGAAAGCACTCGAAGATATGACAAATGCCCAGAAAGATGGAGAGAGACAAGGAGAAAGTCCGAACCGAATAGAGAGTGACACAGGACTTGTGAAGCGGACACACTGAGGAGATTGCATTGTCTCGGGCGCTCATAAACATCTCTGCTGAAAATGACTTCCTTTCTTTCCCTATGAACAAGGTGGCATTTTAGAGAAAAGCTGGCATGACTGAAGATCAGCAGAGGAACAGCGGGTCACAGGCCTGGGTGTGAAACAGAAGACGGAGAGATGGATAGAGAATACAGATAAAGAGGAAGAAAGCAGGCGGCATGGTGGCTTAGTGGTTATCGCTTTGCACCTCCAGGGTCCAGGTTCAATTCCCGCCCGTGTTGGATTCTTGGCTCTGTGTGCATGGAGTTTGTGCGTTCTCCCCGTGTTTGGTGGGTTTCCTCTGGGTACTCTAGTTTCCTCCCACAGCCTGCGATGGATTGGCCTTGTGCTCTAAGTCTTCTGAGATAGATTTCAGGCCCCCGGCGACCCAGTATCCAGAATAAAGTGGTATAGATGATCAGTAGTTTAAGTCTTTATTCATCACATATACATTACAGCACAGTGAAATTCTTCTCTTTCCATATTCCCATTTGTAGGAAGCTAGGGTCAGAGGTCAGGGTCGGCGATGATGCGGCATCCCAGGAGCAGACGGGGTTAAGGGCCTTGCTCAAGGGCCCAGCAATGGATATCCCCATTTCCTGACCAGCAGCGCGAGAACTGTTACTGACTAAGGAAGAAAGAAATAAAGAAAGAATGTGAATGGATGGAGTAATTGGTCAAAAAAATTATTAAGAATTGGTTGTGGTGAAACCAAAGAGAGAGAGAGAGAGAGAGAGAGAGAGAGAGAATCCAGAAAAGAAAACTAAGAAAAGCAGGAATGAAAGAAATAAAAAACAAAGTAGAGAGGGAGGAAGAAAAAAAAGCAAAAAAAAGAATGAATGAATAAATGAATGAACAGATGATAGAGACAGTCAGAGTGGATGGATGGATGATGAAAGAGAGAAAGAAGAAGTAAGGAAGTATGGAGAGGGAGGAAGAAAAATCCAGAAATGAAGGAAGGAGGAACGAATGGAAGAAAAAATGCAGAGGGAGGAACAAAAATAATAAGGAAGGAAGGAAGGATGCCCTGTGATGGATTGGCACTCTGTCCAGGGTGTACCCTTCCTCGTGCCCTAAGCCTCCTGGGATAGGCTCCAGGTCCCCGCGACCCTGAATACAGGATAAAGCGGTATAGAAGATGAGTGAGTGAGAGGAAGGAAGGAGAGAAATGTAGAAAAATATAGGAAGGAAGGAAGAAAAAGGGACAGGGAGCGAAAAAAATACTAAAAAAGAAAGAAAGAGTGAATGAACTAGCAAAGGAAGAAGAAACAGTGGAGAGAGAAGGAAAAAAATGAATGATGGAAGGAATGATTGAAAGGATGAAAGTAGTAGAGTAGAGAGGGCAGAAGAAAATACTGAAAAAAGACAGGAAGGATGGATGGATGGATGGATGAATGCAGAAAGAAAGAGGATTTGAAAGAGGAATGAAGAAAGGAAGGATGAAAGAGTGGAGAGGGATTAAAAAAGAAAGATGATATAGAAAGAAGTAGAAAGGAAAGAAAAAAAGGAATGCAAAGAATATAAGAAGACAAATGAGCAAGAAAGAAGGAGGCAATGAAGCAGTAAAAGGGTCGAGAAGGAGGGATGGAGGGAGAGGGTCGGAGGTGAGATGTTTGGAAGTCATGGTGTTGGTGTCACATGAGCGATTCAGTCTGAACACAGCTACAGTGCAGCTTGTCCATGTTTCCTGCTGATGGTCTGGAGTTTGTTACTCTGGATCTCTGTGGAGAAATTAACTGTATTTCCTGTAGTGAGTTTGAGGTCGTCATGTTCTACTGCTAACCTCAGTGGCGTTCATTCAGAGGACGCGCGACTGGGGAGGAAACAGAGTCCTGTCTGTGAATATGTTTAATGTCACAGGTTTATAGGGGAAAGACTACATATAAATATATTCCTTAAACTTAAGGAAGCACTGGTGGTTCGGGAGTGTATCTCAGGTGTCAGGCAGGAACACCAGATAAATAGCTGCTTATGAATACACTACACTAAATAAACTAATCCCAGTGTTTCACTAGTGCTTGGATACCATCAAGGTAGAAAGATTTCTCAGGATGTTGGAGCCATGATCAGACTTCCTGCTCCATGAATGAAACGCCGGCCTCCCAGGAACTCCTTTAATATAATTGCCCAAAAATTTGGAAATGGCTCGGAGCGAGGTCAGGACTGTATGGGGGCATGTGGCGATAACTTCCAGCCGAGTTCCTGTAATTTGCAAGTGCTGTTGGTGAATGATTGTACGGTTCCCACAGACAGATGCATTTCCGCAAGTTGCCGACAAGTTATTCATGGATTTCCAAGGATCAGGTGTTTCACTCGTTGAATGTTCAAGGGAACGACTGCTGTTTTTCCTGTTTTATACAGTATGTAGTCTGTGAAATACTACATTCATCTTTAATACTCTGCCATGCAAGCTCTGTCTCTTATCGAATTCCTTTTAATCTCAGACCCCATCGGGGTTAGACGTAGCGGTGAGACGCTGAGATGTTCCTCCTTGACATATGCTCTGCCATGTCGGTTTAGGCGTCGCAGCACTCAGAAGCTGTTCTATAGACACAAGCCTGTGATTTATTTTGATTAGCGGAGGCCAGGCCCAGATGGCTGGCTTTGGGGAAATGATCAGAGTGTGCTTACAGGGAAAGAGCTGGTTGGTTAGGGGTAAATACTTACAAATAAATAAAGAGCTTAAGATCCAGATTACGGTACATCAGCTGAAACAATGAGCATGTCCTTATGGAGCTGATTGTTGGTACATTATGAGGTGTGTAGTCTCTGTCTGCTTGTAGATGCGAAATGTGCACACACACTTGCTACTGACAATTTGGGAACGTCAATTAACCTAATCTGCATGCCTTTGGTCTGTGGGGGGAAACCGGAGGATCCAGAGGAAACCCACCAAGCGCTGGGAGAGCATGCAAACTCCATGCACACAGACCCCCCAGGCGGGAATCGAACCCGGAGATGCTAGGCAACAGTGCTAACCACTACACCACCGTGAGATGCACTCTACAGTATAAAAAGAAACAACAATAAAAAAAACCCTGTTGACTTGATTATACACAAATACCGTGAAAAACAGTTCTGGCCTCAAGTTTCTCCTCCTTCTTCTGGTCAAGTTGTCGAACTATGCAGCAGCGCTTTAGAACTTTACCCCATCCAGCTCTGTCATCTCATATCATTTGTCCAGATTAGCTTCCCTAATTTAATGCTACAGTCAGCATCCATACCATCTTCATGCTTGCAAGGCATTCTGGTACTTTGGGTCTTGCTGTTGCAACAGACTTTGTATTCTTCTGGATTTTAATCAAAATCTAATGCCTTGAGACGTTTGAGAAACATTGTTTTTTAAATAAATGTAATAATAAATATAATAATCCATCCATCCATGAACCTCTGTAGTCTAACTAGGGACCGTGGTCATGATTGGTGACCACTGTATTCATTTCCATTTCTACCCCCTTGGTAGGACCTCTGGTCAACACTAACACGCTCATTCACACACTACAGGCAATTTGGGAACACCAATTAGGCGTGATCTACATGTCTTTGGACTGTGGGAGGAAACCCACCTACAACGAGGAGAACACAGACCCTTAGGCAGAAATCGAACCCGGACCCTGGAGGTGTGAGGCGACTGTTCTAACCACTAAGCCACCATGCCGACCAGTATCGATAATAATACTACTAATACTACTTCTAATAATTTAAGATGCGATGTCCACGTAGTGTGAAAAATCCATCGACCGAAAAATACCAACTAACCACATCACGTACTTCATATTTCCATATAAACATATTTCAGAGTGGGGTATACTGTACTGTATTCCTGCTTCCAATGCCCGCTGATTGGCATGCAGCGTGTGCAATCTTGACTGATTCGGTTAGTTTATTCCGTAAAGACACAAGCACCGCCGAAGGAGAGGGAATTGAAGATGGTTTACAGCGCTACAACTGTCCTGTAGTCATCATTAATCCGTCTCTATAAAGCCCCTTTAGCCTATGAGCTTTTACACATCAGCGTGTCGAGCGACTTTATAGCCGGTGTTTAACTCTGCGATGGTTGAGATTGTTAACACAACTGAGACTCTGATAGATCGGGCAGGATGACCTTTCGGTCTTTTGGTCTATGCACAGAGTAGATACAGACTTCAGTCTCTCTCTCCCTCTCTCTCTCTCTCTCTTGCTCTTTCGCTCTATCTGTCTTCTCTTAAATGGGAAATTCAAAAGAGCCAGTGGCAGAGATTAATTTGGGGCAGCGGAAAGATACAGATGGCCTTGGGCTTCAAATCTAAAATGGAAGGCGACGTATTTAAAGCACTTCAAGCATTCACATCCCCAGTCTTCTCTTTCTCTCTCTTTCTTTTTCTATCTGTTGGACTTTTTGCATTTCTTTCCTCGCATCACATTTTGTCACATCCTTCTTCCCCTCCCCCTGTCGCTCCTAATTCCTCTGACAAGCCAGCGATAAATTCGCACCAATGTGAATGTCTGTCACAGCGCCCAGGAATCCTCAGTTAGCTAAAAATAAAGAAATAAATCAATCTTATTTTTTTCCTTTTCTCATTTGACTTGGTGTCAAGTCTCTGAACACCCACTATCTCCCTCTCTATGGTCTTAGTCCTGTTCACTCACGTTTACTCCTGTCGACTGAAACCCGGGAAAAGACGAGATGAGGGAGAGGGAAAAAAACGGAGGAAGAATGAGCAGGAGACTGGCAGAGAAAGAGTAAAGATGATGCATGAGTGGAAAACAGAGAGAGAGAGAGAAAGAGAGAGAAAGGGACAGAATGAATTGGCCCTTTTCACTTCATTGCCTGTAGTGTCTTCTGGTTCAGCGGAGATGAGACAGTTTGGGGATGATGTCTCTCTCTCTCTCTCTCTCTCTCTCTCCATACCTCTACCTCTCTCTCGTTCCTGTCTGTGGGCTGATAAGCTTTACTGTCAGACTTTCTGACTTTCATTAAACTTTCTCTCCCCCCATCTGTCTGCCTCAGAACGCAGAGCTCCGGTAACTCCTACATGAAGTGCTATTCAGGGGAAGCTCACGCCTCATTCTCTCAGAAACGGGAGGGAGCGCAGACTTAGGAGCGCTTAAGTATTTTATTTTTGTACTCTTCTAGAACATGCATATATTATAATTGACGTAAAGTGAAGTAATTACACTGTAGGTTAAAAATCAAGCAGAATGGAGAGGCTGTATTATGTGGAGAGAGGCAGGACGCGAGTGCTTTCACTCGCTGTAGGCTCTGTGCTTTGCTGGGAAAAATCAGAGCATTATAATAAATCTTTACAGTGACGTTAAACAAGGTGAATGCACAATCGTTGTCAAAGCACAGATCAAACAGTCTGAGCAGGAACCCTAACGCTGGATGAGTGTTGAGTGATGACGTCGTTTTCGAAACTTTGATAAAGTGAGGTCAAGATAACGTTGAATAAACATTGAAAATACGACCAAATTCGAACCTTTATTTGGAGCAATTATGGTGATTAGCATCCAACCACATCAATGCTCCCTTAGGTTTCTAACAGGGTTTGGAAATCCGATCTGAGATTGGGACGGACCCAACAGCTTCCCACACGCAGTGTGTGTACCTCATGTCACGCATCTCTTAGTCATAATTGGCTCTCTGCTTTATTTTCTTTCAGAAATATTACCCAAGGTGTCAAATACATTAACTAGCATCAACAGCATGGTGGGTTTGTGGTTAGCACTGTCGTCTTGCACCTCCAGGGTCTGGGTTCGATTCCTGCTTCGGGGTCTGTGTGTTTGCATGGAGTTTGCATGTTCTCCCTGTGCTTGGTGGGTTTCCTCTGGGTACTCCGGTTTCCTCCCACACTCCAAAGACAGACAGATTAGGCTCATTGGCATTCCCAACTTGCCCATAGTGTGACAATGAGCGTGCAAGTGTGTGTATTGATGGATTAATATTGTACCCTAAGTCTCCTGGGATAGGTTCCTGGGCTCCCGCGACCCTGTATCCAGGATAAAGAGATATAGGCAATGAGTGAGTGAGAGTGAACAGCATGCCCCCTAGTGGTATGGTGGTAAGCACGTTGTGCTTTCACCCCACTAAGCAAAGTTCGAGTCCCGCTCAAATTCGATTTAAGTCTTAGGAGCATTCGTTCAACTTTTTCCCGTTGTCATGTAGTTAACCTTTTAAATTTAACCTTGTAATTTTAACTTTTTTCTTTTTTTTTTCCCATAACAAAAACAACCTAATACCACATCTGTACTATTGCAAAGTTTACGCCAATTCTTTACAGTGTGGCCCCGTTAAAAAAAATGACAGATACAAAACAAACACATGAAGACAATCAGACAGCAAACCAATGACAGGACATAGCTGGAGACAGAAATAATGCAGGGATGACATTCATTACTCTGGGTAATGCGATGCGCATGAGGACGTCCTGACAGATTTTGCTATTTTGACAGTTTGCTATTTTCCCTTCCAGACTGACTCCCTGAAGCTATAAAGGTATGAATATGAAGTATGAAGTGACCACTTGACTGACAAAATGCCGACCATAGACGTTTCTCCAGCATCAGAAGCATCTCTGTGAGTGTCTTAGGGAAAATCAAGGAATGCCACTGACACCTGACCAATCAATTAAAAAATGACGATTTTTACAAGGTTTCGGAGATGTGATGTTTCTTTAAAATCTACTCTGAACTCCAAATGATCGTCATCCAAGTTGCAGATTCTCAGTTATGGGAAAGTTGTAAACAGTTTTAGACTTCAAAGGCATGAAAATGTTTTTGGCATCGTGCCGGACAATGGCACAAGCAAAGCCTTGGCATAACGTAACTGTTATTTATTTTATTATTTTTTTTCCTAAGTCAGAAAGAAGTGGTTACCGTCCTGCTATGTTTATCAAAGTCAGTAGTCGTGCACAACACACCATTTTTTTTTCCTTCTCAGAATTCCCTGAAGTTGATCTTTTGAGTCCTGCGTGCCACATTTTAATTTTCGCCATCTGTTTGAAGTTGTGTGCGAATTGTGCATACTTCATGTTGCCTTTTTTAGATGGCCAGTTCTCACATTCTGGTTCTAACAGTCTGGAATTTTATTTATTTATTTATATATTTTTTTGCAAATGCACTCCGAGTTCTAACCCCATTGATTTAAACTTTTGAGCCAAAAATATATTTTTTTGTGTTGAGTTTAAAATAACCTTGAATTACGAGCGGCGTTCAAGTCAAACCAGGAAAAACTGATTGACATTTACAGAAGATGTCAAGCACAGGACGGTGAGGAGACTCCTTTTGCATCATTCAAATGTTTTAATAAGTCCGTACGTCCGTGAATGACGGTACTGGCTGAGGTGTCTCAGAGCATGATGCAGTCATTCCTGTGAACATTCAGCGAGTGGAACGCCTGAACTGTGGAAATCGATGAAGAATACATCGCCAACTTGTAAAAAAGACGCTTCTGTCTGTGGGGACTGTATACACAATCATTCATCAGCACCACTTACACGTTACACGAACTCGTCTGGGAGTTATTGTCACATCCCCCATACAGTCCTGACCTCGCTTCAAGCTGTTTCCACATGTTTGGGCCATTAAAGGAGTTCCTGGGAGGCCAGCGTTACAGACGTGAAGCAAGCTGTCTGATCGTGGAACACATGGATATTGCATTAGTGTAGCAGGGGATTATATAAAGAAATAAAGGGAGTGTTCAGTTATTCTGTGTTATCCAAAGCCCCGGGTTGACTTGAACACATAGGCATATTTACAAGCATTAATACTGCACATTGTGAAACGCCTACCATATCCAAATGGAAACGCGTTGTGCTTTTAGAAAGAATACCAAGCGCGCCATGTCGACACGCGGCTCACACTCGTCCAGACCCGAAAGTGAAATACATCACAGGCTAAGAGGTTAAAAACGGAAACCTGGTGATAGAATGAAACACACTGGCATGTGCTAGAAGCAATTTAAAAAGAAATATGGCTAGGTCAGGCGGGTTATTTTTACCGAGGTACTACAGAAACCGGTTTATAGTGGGAGGCGGACTTTTCTCAGGGACCTGCCTTTTTGGATGATTAGCATTCTGAGATTAACCATCTTGAGATTTTCCTTCAATCAAGTGTTTTCCACTCCAGCGCTTTAACCGTCTGCGTTTACGATGTGAAAAAACGAAAGTTAAAGTAGAAATGGATGCATGTAGGACTGCGTTTCGCTAGTAAATGCATGAGAAATGTTTATTTTCCTTCACCTGGTCTTTAACACGATATCAATTTCATGGCAAAAACGGCCTGTAAAATTAAAGACATCTGTGAAATGGTGCTCAGCGTCTGTGAGACTACAGAGAGAGAGAGAGAGAGAAACAGATCGATGCGGAGATGAGACGGTCACGGGTTTCTCCTTTACTCATGCAAGGTCTAATGGTTGAAACATCCAATCTGTCTCTTAGTGTTTACCTTCATCTTTCTGTCTCCATTTTCCATTTCCTTGTCTTTTCATTTATCTTCTACTTTCTTTTCTTTTCACTCTCTCTCTCTCTCTCTCTCTCTCTTTCACTCCCTCTGTGCAGACCAAGGCCAGCGCTTCAGTGACTCTGAATTCAGGATTATAATATGGTCCGTCGATGAACTGGACGTTTGGATGGCTACGCTATTCGGCCCTCGATGAATACACTGTGATTATCTTTAATGATGCATGGATTCCATTAAAACATTCATAGCACACTCGGTGGCACGGGTTATTGTAATAACTTTGTGGCTTGAGAGAGAGAGAAAGAAAGAAAGAGAGAGAGAGCAGCATATCTTCGCACATCTTTATTATTAAGCTCTGTGCAATGGCTTTTCCAAGTCACATCACGATTTTCCCAACTCACCAGAAATCTGATATACCTTCTTATAATCATCACGGGTTCTCAATGTAAAATGTCTTGACACTCGCTATCGTGCGCACTTTTGTGTAAAGGGTGCGTTCTTTAAAATACAGTATAGTCCGTGCCAGAATGTACTCCAAAAGTGTACATTCCCAACATGTGAAATATAAAGTATCTAATAGGAATATTAGAACATACAATTAAGTTTTGTAGTTGTAACCGGGACTCGTGATGAAATTTCTGATGAATGAAGGCGTAAAACATTTACAGTCCAGAAAGTACGCTGATGAGACTCTTGATTAAGAGTAAGGCATTTAATGGTGCATACGGTTTAAAGAAGGCCGTACATCCGTGAATGACGATCCGGGACGAGGTGGCTCGGGCCCACTCGAGTCGTTCCCGTGAACAATCGGAGAGCGCAACGCCTGATCCTTGAAAATCGATGGATAATTTGTCACCGAGAGATGTCTTTGGGAACTGTACAATCATTCAACAACACCACTTCTACTGTACAGGAACTCGGCTGGGAGTTATCACCGCATCCCTCATACAATCCTGACCTCGCTCTAAGTCATTTGGCGCCATTAAAGGAGTTCCTTGGAGGCCAGCGTTTCAGATCATCATGTAGTGTTTCTAGTATTTGGTGCTCCACTGAGCTTGCTTCTTACCGTATAATCCAGCTTGGGTTCCAGGACACTCATAACTGTGTTCTCACAATTTTCAGCGCATAAAGTGTTTAAAGCCATACATGTTGTACGGCTTGTCCATAAGGATGACGAGGTTCCACTTCAACCACATAGAGATCAAATCTTGAAGCAGGGATTCCATGTCTTTCAATCATGTGGCCAAGGTTAACCTCTTACCATTCTGACAAAGGTGATCAATTTCGGAATTGAAATTCCTGTATACAGTAGTTTCGACAGAGATCTTTCCCAGAGCCTGTGGACCACAAGCCACAGAACAGTCTGATCCATCTTCCTATTGTTTAGTGGCCTTTCTTTGGTGGTCATGGTTCAAAAGTTCGATTGCGGATTCATCTGACCACAACACATGATTCCACTTGTAGTTACAGTGGTGCTTGTTGAACTCATTGCTGGTTACTGTAGTGTTGAAACAATTCTCTTTCTTGTTTTGTCTTTTAAAGAAATGTACCATATCTGGCCAAAAGACTTTGCAAAGCGTGTTTTCATGGAGGTCAAATTGTGTACAATGTCATGCTGGAACAGATTTGGTCTTAATACTCCCTGTAATGTCACAGCATACAAAGACATCCTTACACAACTGAGCTCTCAATTTGTGCCAGCAGTTTGATGAAGACCCGTATAGGGTGTGATGATCAGGGTCATGATGGATCCAGATCCTATCCCAGGAAACACATCCCTCAAGTTCCCGACCCCCAGGATCCTAGTAAACACATCCCTCAAGTCCTCGACTCCCAGTCAATTACAAAGCGTAACACACACTCATTCACATCGAGGGGCAACACCAGTTTATTTATGGGTTTACTTTTGCGAAATGGGTGGGAACCAGAAAACCAAGAGGAAACCCACACAAACCCTTCAGAAACTAGGATAAAGAAGAACTTTAATCTGAAGATAAAATTTCCCAGAGCTTGTGTGCTATATCTCCTTTCCTTAAACCTGATCCCTTTTCCTACAAACATCTGATAACATTTCACTCACTAGAGTATTTTCCACTGGATATTAATCTGTATATATTAACCAATGAAATCTAATCTAATGTACAAATACCCTTGGCTTTGCAATACACGACTATTTAAGGTCAGCTCCATGTAACCGATCTGAAAAATGTAAAACGCCAAACCTACGCCTGCTTTTTATCAGTGGTGTTTATCTTTGTAACTTTTTGCTAAATTTGATACTTGTGTGTGTGTGTGTGTGTGTGTGTGTGTGTGTGTGTCCTGGACTTTATGACTCTGTTAATGATGATCCGCTGTTTACAGATGCTTTACACATTTCACACCGACACTCGATCCGCACCTGAGCAGGCCGGCTGGGAGAGTTTGACATACGAGGCGTTGACAAAAAAAAATATACAGCTCGTCGAGCGCTCCATTCATAATGCCAAAACATCTGGCCTGCTAGGGGAGGGAAGAGAGAAAGGAAAAACAGTGAAGTTCATTGAGAAACGTAGAGGCCAACTCTGAGACGAAGCTGCGGGTGAGAGGTGACTGTCGGGAAAGAGTGCCTGCTGAAGAAACTGCTTGCTTTTTTGTTTTTCTTTTATTCCGGAGGAGCGAGGCGATGTGATGTCATGTTTTCATTGACTGTTAGGTAAATGCACAAAGGGCTCGAGAAGGTCAGGAAAAGTCTGCCACGTCTCAGTGCAGATTAGCCGAGACGTGTGCTTTTTTTAGAAAGCCGTGACTGTACGGTTGTGGAATGAGCTTGGGAACGACATCCAATCAACACAAGAACTGGGTAGAAAACTGCCTGATGCGGGTCTGGAAGAGAATCGAATTAAAGGTTATGAGAATAAAATGGAAAACTGCTGATTGAATTGATATTGATTGAAAGCGAAAGAAATGTGTGCACACGTGCTACGAGCAATGGTTTCCAGCTAAGGTTAAGGAGACACTACATGACCGCGGTAAGGTTTCCAGTTTACTTTAACCTAGATATGACCTGATTCAGCAACAGTAACCTTTATCACAAACTTCTGATCAGATTTACTGAATGAGGAGAAATTTCAGGTGCCTCCTCCAGGGTTCGGGTTCAATTCCAGCCCAGGTTCGATTCCCGTCTCTGCAAACTCTGCATGGAGTTTGCATGTTTCTTCCCGTGCTTGGTGGGTTTCCTGCAATGGATTGCCACCCTGTCCAGTGTGTACCCCACCTCATGCCCTAAGTCTCCTGAGCCCTAAGTCTCCAGACCCCCAAGACTCTGTAGGATAAAGTGGTAGACAGTAGACAGTGAGTAAGTGAGAAATTTTATTGCACAACTCCACACAAATCAATATTTAATTTGGTCGATTCATTATTTCCATGATGTCTTGCATGTAGAGCCCTAACAGCATCAGAAAGGGGTAAGATCAGAACTACTCCTGATGCAACAGTTATGTGTTTCTGAGATGCTTTTTAGCTCACCGCATAATTCAATTCTAAAAGTAAAACTTGTATATTATATAGATTCATTACACACTGATTTATGTGTTATAAGTGTTTATTTCTTTTCATTTTGATGATTATGGCTTACAGCTAATGAAAACCCAAAATTCAGTATCTTAAGTATTGGGTCAGGGGTCACTTTGCATAAATTACTCGGGCTAAGGACAAAAAGGTCTGGAGTGTTGAGATGAAAGTAAGTTTTGCCTTTCATTTGGAAATCAAGCTCCCAGAGTCTGGAGGAAGGGAGCCAGAGGCATGTGTGCTAATATGTCCTTTAATGGTTTTAGGACATGGTATCACTATGCTTGATTGGCCAGCCAACTCAACTGTATGGTTGTGGAATGAACATGGGAATGACATCCAATCATGCGGGACACCAGAGCCAACAACGCAGAAGAGCTGAAGGCCAATATCAGAGCAACCTGGGCTTCCATGACACGTCAGGAGTGTCGCAGACTGATCGCCTCCATGCCATACCGCATTGCTGCAGTAATTCATGCAAAGAGAGCCCCGACCATGTATTGAGTGCTGTACATGTTCATACTTTTCAGAAGTTCAACATTTCTTTGTTCTATTTTTTATTTATTGGTCTTAAGTAATATTCTAATTTTCTGAGATACTGAATTTGGTGTTTTCATTTGCTATAAGCCATAATCATCAAAATAAACAGAAGTGGTTAGCACTGTCGACTTGAACCTCCAGGTTCTGGGTTCAATTCCCGGGCAGGTTTGGTTCCCGCATCTGTGTGCATGGAGTTTTCAGGGTTTCTCTGAGTTTGTTGAGTTTCATCTGGGGACTCTGGTTTCCTCCAACAGTCCAAAGACTTGCAAATTAGGCTAATAATATATACACACACAAAAAAAAGTTTGTTCAGGATCACAGAAGTCACTTTTGTTGTTGCGTTGTATGATCTGTTTATATGTATATATACTCACCTAGAGAAAAAGTTCTCGCCCTTGTGTTTACACTGCAAGTGTCTCTGTCTAGATAACTGCCTCCAGAGACCGGCCCTTTGGATGATTAGCGGCTAATGCCTTGCAAGATTTCGCTTCGATCGATGGCCGACTGTTGCAGTTGTGTCTCCTTATATTTCTCTCAGCCGTTTAAGAAGCCACATGGCTTTCTCCATCTGTTCAGCTCCGATTGACGCCCCTATCCCTACGGGGGCAATCAGAACACGGCTCAAGGCCAGCATCAGCTTTGGTGCAAGCAGTGTAGAAATTAGCATCCATCTTTTTAGAGATAGATACGATTCAGCTATTAATAATTCTAGGTTAAACCAGTCAAGACGTCCCAAGATATTCTAGCGAGTTGTTTCTTTAGAAAAAAAAAAGCACTGATATTTACACTGTTTTCAACTTAATCTTCCCTGCAACAGCTAATAGGAAGCATCATATAGCGCACTTATACACACTGTCCTGCTGAAAACAGTCACCAGTTCAGAAGGGTCAAATTATTGGCCTGCATCAACTTCTGAAAACAATTAAGGAGGTTTTAAATGACTGGAATTGGGTTAAGGCCTGTTTAAAACCTTCAAGGACTGTGCTGAACCTTTAGCATTTTGGAAGAAATGTGGTCAAAAAATAAATGAATAGAGATCACTTAAACGCTTTGTAAAAAACTACATAGTACAAAACTGTCAGTCGGCCAAAACATGGTATTAGCGCTAAAAAATTAATTGTCAGATAAGACCATATAACACCATTTTTATAATATGTAATGCTTTATATCTCCCGATCCATGCTTTTTTAATTGTAAATATTCATACAGGTTAATATTTTCATCAGATAAAAAGAAACACATTTGCTACTATAAATACAATATCACACCCCTTTATGTACAGTACAGTAGTGTCCGTAACTGTCATTATCTTAAATCTTAAATGTCATTCAGATTAAACTTTGCCAATTTAGATTTCAAATGAAAAGACATAAACCTGAAGAAAAATATATTATTCTAAAATGCAAAATTAAGATATTGAAACATGAATTTGACATGGTTACAGACACTACAGATTTTTAGCATTTTAAGCTTTTTCCAAAAAAACATCTTTCTTAAAATTAAACAACAAATAACCAACCAATTTTAGTATCAAAGCTCCTTAAGAAATATGAATTATTTGCTTTTTAAATGATTATTGTTTGAAGTGAGACAGTACAAAGCTACAAAATTGCCATTTTTGGGAAACATACAGTATAAAATTATCTCTACAAAATGTCTCAAATTTTTAGGGAAGCAAGGTTGATCACTTTCATGTCGCATAAACTTTAGAAGTAGCTTTTTTGGCACACACATTTTCTGCATTATGAGCACCAATATTGTATTTTGGCCGAGAAGACATAACAGCCATGTTAAGTAATGACAATAAAAGCATTGTCACATGCACAATTTAACAAGTCTCATAGGATTGGGACTAAACAGCTGTGTCCATAAGAAAAACACTTATTGAGACTAATCAGAAAATCACTTTAGTAAGACTTATCAGGAAAAATAAAACCTTCAAATTTGGAACATAAAGCTTGGACTTTGGAACAGTGGAAAAAGGTCATGTGGTCTGAAGAGTCCAGATTGAGCCTATTCCAGAGTGATGGATGTGTCACGGTAAGAAGGGAAACACATGCACCCATCATGCATAGTGTTCGCTTCAGTTGGTCAGGTCTATGATCAGTTGATCAGCAATGTTATGCGGCAATAAAATGAAGTCAGCTGATGACCTGAATGTACTGAATTATCCATCTATGGAGTTTTTCCTCCAAGATCCCACAGGCATATTCCAACAAAACGTTTGAAAGTGTTGTTCTGGGGGAATAAGGAATCATATTCACAGGTGAATTTACCACCACACAGTGCACCACAATCAAGGATCAAACCAACAATCTTCAATTTCTACTCAATACATTTTCGAACATTATTACATTTCTTTGTAATCATACAGTTTATTTCCTCAATCATAAGGTACTTTTTTTCAACCA
>JAQMYG010000013.1:13829483-13841554 GCA_030014215.1 Clariallabes teugelsi
CGCTATCCACTCCCTCCGCTTACGCGAGCTCACAGACGCCCCTGACTGGCTTGTAGAGCCGTCGTTAATGTGGGAGCACCATCCCTCATCCCTCCCCTCTGAGAGAGCTCGGCCAATCAGCTCTCTCTAGGCCTCCGGCTGTGAGAGGTAACAGCATCACCGGGGGTTCGAACCAGCGATCTCCGGATGATAGGGCGAGCACTTTACCACTGGCCACTCGGAGGCCCAGCATTGCCACTTCTCATTTCATATCTCCATAATTTTGTGATAAAGGGACAAAGCGTGAATGATGACTCTCTCTTCCTTATGAAGAAACTGAACAGGTGAGTATTACGTTAATGATGTGTGGAACTCATGGTAAAGTGTTTAAGTCGTTCTGTCAGCTGGAGGTTTTGAACTTAGCATTACTGTACCTCCTGTTTCACTTGGCTTGTCTTGCTAATCCAACTGAAATATGGTGTCCTGAATGAAACTTGCCGACAGCAGAAATGGAGCGAGTGACTATCATTTTCATTAGTACGCGAAGTGATACGGATAATGATTATGATACTGCTAATATGATAATCACCGTAATAGTCCAATGCTAAACATATTTTCACTCATTAGATCATCATAATGTGGCCAGGCTATAACTATTTCCACTCTATAACATCTATAAAATTAGGGCTAAGGATATTTTAGAAATGGAAACGTTCATATTTATCCGACACCTTGGAACCGTGACCTCCCCACAGATTGTCATTTTCCCAGCATGCTCCCACCAAAAAGGAATGAGTGACTCTTTCAAACAGTGTTAGCTGACACGGTAACTAGGCAAAACAGAATTGTTTGGACTGACCTCATGGTGGTTTGGCCGAACCCAGCCTCGGAACGAAAGTGGGAGAAACAAGTGTGTAACACTTGTGTTTTTTCCAAAACCACACTAGCGGGTATTAGCATGTTAGCATTAGCCTAGAGTCAGGTTCATTAGGTCCATTTGGACTGAAGAGATGAGGCGATATTTTAACGGCATTCGATTTGGAGGGAACTGCACCGGTTGCGGACTTCACGCTGGTGCAGTTGAGGTCATTTCGATCAGAAACTTCCGAAAACAGTGCCAGCGCTAGCTCTTGGCTCGCTAATAAAGAGTGTGTTGAGCTTGCCTGTTAAAAGTTTTATTTGATATTTTGTTGCAGTTGGCAAGTTCTGGTTGTTGCAGGATTGAAAAGCAGGCTGGTGTTTATAGCACCTGCTGATTGGGGCTGTAGAGAATGGCACATTTTTAATTTTTTTAATAACAACATTTTCTTACAGGTTTGTTAAATCTTATCCAGAAATTAGCATCTGTTTGAGACATGCTTTAGCGGTTAGCTTTGCAGTGTCTGAGGTTTAGATGAAAACATGTTTTCAATCATGTGAGATTATAGTCTGGCTCTGAAGCATGGTTGTCATAGGAACGAATCAGCTAACTGTGAGCAAATCAGCCTGCATTCTTAGTGTAACTAAAACAGAAGTCAAAACAAGTCAATAGTGCTAACAGGGCAGGTGGAACGCCTTCTGAAGACACATGGAACACTAGCATGAGGAAGGCATGCCGTCATTAGCTTAGCGTGAACCGTAGCTATAATTGAACATCCAGAATTCAAGTTAACTGAAAAAGTTTTATCTGTATAAATTAAAGAGAGGTTAAATCAGTTGGTCAGAACTTGAAATCAGTCTCAGAAAATTTTCTGTCTGTCTGTATGTCTGTCCAGAAGGAATTTGTCACAGCATCACACAAAACTGGCTGAACAGAATTTAATGAAACTTTGGCAGTATCTATGTTTTTGGCTGAAATTAATTATGCACCATAAATGGAACCAGAATGTTGAGTAGAAGTGAAGTTATGAGCAGGTATGGCCAAATTATGTCATCTAGTGCTTTTTTTTTTTGGGCTCCTAATGTTTTTCCCTTGAGGTGGGTGTGGCTCAACTTCACTCAACAGAGCCAATCAACATGATAGATTAACTTCATCTAGACAGAGTATGCAGAAGACACAGGAACAACGGTCGGTAATGTACCTACAGTACAGTATAAGCCACCAAGATCCTCAAGAAAAAGAAACAAAAGTGTGACACAGCACAACTTACATAAAAAGAAAAAAGAAAAGTAGGCTATGAAAACTGAACCTTCAAAGATGAATGGACAGATCAATATATGTTTATTCTACAGGAAGTTTAAAACCAGACAGATGTGTGCTGCAACCTGAAATAATAATAACACCTACAAATTTTTTACAAATTTGGTTGATGGTTACTTACACTAGTAATCTATAAAACTGTTAATTAAATATTTACTGTAAAACTATGAAACAATGTGTTCGATAGATGTCTGTCAATGCCTTTATTTGGCTGTATATTAAGCTTGAATTACTAAAACAAAAAAGTAATTTTCTAATTTTCTAAAACATAAAAGCACTATTGCTAGCTTGGCATTAACATAATGCTGTCACAGTCTAATTATAATAGTTACTGAACTACTGCATATGAATAGATATGAAGTATGATATGACATGTAATTAAAAAAGAAAAGCTATAAACATTTTCCCCTGTTACAAGATCATGAATTTTCGTTAGCCTTAGCCTTTTTTGTTCACCCATGCTAATTGCAATAATTATGTATAATTGTGTGGCAGCGTGGTATGAATTTTTTTTTTTGTTTTTTTTGTTTTTTTGCAGTAAATACAGGCAGCCTGCCCACAGTTTGTCAGTGTGAGTGTGAGATATATCCTCACTCGGCTGAAAAACCCAAAAAGGCTTATAATTACATGGTAATACATTCATATGCATTTAAGCTCTTTTCCCCCCACAGATATTAGTGTTTTACAGGAGTGGAATAAAATGCTAAAACCTCCTGTGTATGGACAGTAAAGGAGCAGGATTCTGGGAAAACAGCTTTATGGCATACAGCATGTTTCGTCCATTTAGGAACCTCTGTAGTCCAACTAGGGACTGTGGAGGCCAATGTTGACCATTGTGTTTATTCCCATTTTTACAACTGTGGTAGGCCCTCTGGTCAACACTCACACACTCATTCGCACACTACAGGCAGTTTGGGAACGCCAATTAGCCTCAATTAGCCAATATGTCTTTTGCACCTAGAGGAGACACACCAAGCACGGGGAGAACATGCAAACCCCATGCAAACCCCATGCACACAAACCCTGAGATGGGAATCGAACCTGGACCCTGGAGATGCAAGGCAAAAGTGCTAAATCCAGCATGTTCAGAGCAAGCACTATAAGAAACCTACAGTGTATGGTCTCAGCAGATGTTCTGGCCACTAACATTGTGAATGAAAGACGAGACGAAGAGCGCACATGTAGTCTGGGGATGGTTTTGTGATTAAACATTAACACGACCGTTTCTTCTCAACAGTCTCACAATGGGAAATTGGTCAGCTTGAAAAGCTTCACCCTCTCGAATCTTCCTTGTATTGTAAAGGCTGCGTGTATTTACAGATACGGTAGCTCTTGGAAAAGAAATTGTTTTCGATCTTTCTTAGATAAAATAGGGCAAATATAATGGCTCTTTTTGTCCGTTTTTTTAATAGGATAGACTCTTTAAGACAGCTTGGCAATGCAGCAAGTGTTAGCAGTTTAACTGAACTATAATTGTGATATGTGTTATTATTATTGCATGGATAGGATTATTTATCCAGTATAAGCGTTTCTGCCAATTAGGCTCAATATCAACACTTTCATCAGAAAGAGTGGTGGGTCAGGTGGCTAAGACTCTAGCCTGTTGATTTGGGGATCTGAGGATCGGGGTTCGAGCCCCTAACCATACTACCCAGCCACTGCATGCAGTGCCAGTCCCAAAGCCCAGATCAAAAAAGGGAGGGTTGCATCGAGAAGGGAATCCAGCGTAAAATACTGTGCCAAGTTGAGATGGTTGGATGGTCTGCTGCAAACTCCATGCACACCGACCAGAGGCAGGAATGAAACCTACAGTAACCACTTAGCCACCATGCCACCAAACTAAACTATGTACAAAAACTGAGGAGCATGATGATGATTTAAAAATGAGAGCACTGCAATTGTGAACTACATGTCAAATAAGTGTCAGCACAAATTATTATATTAGTCGATTGAAATGGCTTCCGCTCTCGATTATTTGGCAGATTATAAAAGAACACTTGATCATCTTATTGTGGATACACTAACTTGTCAAACAGTTAGGCTGGCCTTTATACTGCTGGCCAATCTGGATTATATTGACCAAGAAATCACCTTAAGGTTATAACTACATGTAAGTAAGACTGCGTTTGTTTTAGGCAAACTCCACCCACTCTCTTGCGCCGCATGTTTATAGTAAAAGTCTGAATACAGATGTGTCTAATTTCCTGTGTATCTTGAACCCTGAATATGGGCACTGATGAAATTCAGCTATGGATTTTATCATGTGTAGACTAGCATCTGTCCATAAACCTGGACTGGCTTCCAGTTTAATTAGATTTTCTAAAGCTTTTATTAGTACATGATATTATGTCTTATGACTTTATTTGCATAAAATGTGACAAAACTCTCATGCTACAAATTTTCTGGATTTTTCTTTATTTTTATATCCAGTAAAGCTCTCTAGAGACTTCTGTATTTTTAATTTGGCATTTCACTGATCGACTGTGGTTACACAAGTCTGCCTACAAGGCCTAGGTGGGTAAATATAGTTGGTTTAAAAGGCAAAAAAAAAAAAAAGGATTACTCACTGGGTCATAAGTTGGATTAACTTTTCAGCCTTCTCCATTCAGCAAAGTTAGTTATTGAGTTATTTTTCTTCAATCTCACACACCCACAGGCTTTCCGACGGGCTTTTAGAGCGGCATCACGACCTACGGGAATGAATAGCGAGGCCAAATAAACGATTGCGTAAGAGCATTAGCAGCTCCTGCGAGCGCACTGAGGACTGTCGGCCTCCTACTTAGAAAAAAGCTCCTACTTTTGAAAAGACTTGTCTTCGTCAAAGCTTTTAATACAAGCATATCATCGTTAGGCACTGCCTTAATGGACATTAATGGTGTAATACAGATTGAGTAAAGTCGTTTTGCCTCAGCACGGCTACGGTTTATGCGAAAAATTCGATATTTGGTAGAAGATATCTGAAGGATTCGCTTGCTCAGAAGGATGTCACATGCCATAGAAAGTTAAAATCCATTCCGTTATATTGGAGATGTTAAAGTAATCTAAAGCTGACAAACGGCACCAGACGGAAAGAGAGAGAGAGAATGCGAGAGCGGGGCAAAAATGAGACTCCAGACTTTCTGTTCATCCCATTAGCCAACATGAATAACCAAATGGATGAGGTAATGGTTTCAATTACTGCCCTTTGGTGAGAAACACGACATCCTGCTGCGAAAAGACAATCTACTCATCAGGGGTCTGTGCGACGTTCACTGTAGGGCATAATGACAGTCAATGAAACTCTTTAATAAAACTGACTTTATGACAGCAAACTTCTGCGTTGTAGATCACAATCATCTGTTAACTCACGAGTTGTCTATTAGGATCCCGTCATGTGTTTTGAGAACTTTTGATTGCGAACAAAAGCCTAAATTCATCCATAATGCCTTGTGCGAAATGAGCGAAATAGAAACGAATGATACAGGGTTGTTTGATTCATGCCTTAATTCCTGAAATCGAATGCGTCATTCCGTGGTGTAGCTTTCACACGCCCTTACTGACCTCTCTTCTGCATGATGAAGATGTGATGGAGGTTCAAGCAGTCATGGGTGGCTGGAGAGACTGAGTCAACACAAGGACAAGGAAGGCATTGCCCACAAGGCGTTGCTTAAAAAACTGTTCAAACATAGCAAAGAGAATGGAGTGCAGGAGACGATTCAGTATCTAAAAATGTTCAAACAGCTCAGAATACAAAAAAACTATAATGCAATGTTGACATTTCTCAATATGGCGGAACCCATGGTGGTTCGGTTAGTGGTCGATGCTAAGTGTAATTGCAGTGTAATTCTAGAAGTACTACGTTTATTCTTAGCAATTTACCAACACGTCTGAGGAAAATGTTAGCATTCTTTGTATTTTTGTCTTGTGTGTCCGTACATTTAAGGGAAAACTTGTTCGAAAAGTTTGCTTTAGAGGCTAAACAGATTGACAGAAGCAGTAAATATCTCCAAGGCAGTTGCAGTCTGATGCAGGTTCCTGTTCAAACTGGCAAAACATGATGAATGAAGTGGTTTACAAATGGAAATAAAGCAATGTTTATTTCACAAACACTGCCCGGCCAAAAAAGGGGAAAAAAAGTCCCACACTCTAATATTTCATTGGATGGCCTTTTGCTTTCATTAAGGCTTTGGCATTGTTTCGATAAGTTTATGCAAGGTCACAACATTTATTACCGCCCAGAGTGTCATTAATTTATTCCCAAGATCTTTTTGTATTGATGACCGCTGCATAAAGTTTGCTCCAGCACATCCCAAAGATTCTCAATGGGGTAAAGGTCTGGACTCTGTGGTGGCCAATCCATGTGTGAAAATGATGTCTCCCTGAATCACTCTTTCACAATTGGAGCCCGATGAATCCTGGCATGGTCATTTTGGAATATGCCCGTGCCATCAGGGAAGAAAGAAATCCATTGATAGAAAAACCTGCTCATTCAGTACATTCATGTCGTCAGCTCACACTCATACAGGATGTTTTTCCAACCACATTTCCTCCTCAAAGCTGATGGTTCATCACTATCCTTCCAGGTTTTAATAATGCATTTTACAGTTCTCAACCCAACTTTAGTAGTTTCGACAATCTGCTTAGTCGCTTTCTTTGCTTGATGCAGGACAGTAACTTGACCCTGCTGAAACAGAATAACATCTTTGCCACAACCACAGGATTTGACTTCTGACATGGTTGTTCAATAAATCAAAAGCTAATCATTGCACCAGTCATTGCACCATTGCACCAACTGAAACATCATAATCACTGCAGTAATTATGCAATGGAAGGCTTTTACCTATTTGTTTAGTTAATTAATTATTAGTTAATGATTACCGTGTATAATCACGCACACAATTTGGGAATGCCAGTTAACCTAATCTGCCTGTTTTTGGACTGTCGGAGGAAACCAGAGCACCCAAGGCAGGACTCAAACCCTGACCCTGGAGGTGCAAGGTGACAGCGCTAACCACTAACCACCGTGCCGCTTGTGTATAATCATGTTTTACATATTTTTATTATATAAAGTTAGAAGTATGCCATGATCTGACTATCTGCTTCATGTCTCCTTCAATAGCCGATGTTAAATGGCTTGGATGGCTGCTTCATGTCCTAAACGCTGGCCTCCCAGGAACTCCCTCGATGACCGATGTTAAATGGCTTGAAGCGAGGTCAGGACTGTATGGGGCAATATCTCGCAGCCGTGTTCGTGTAATGTGTAAGTGGTGTTGGTGAATGAATGTGTGTACGGTTCCCACAGACAAATGCATCTCGTCTACAAGTTAACAACAATTAACTTACGATTATACGATAATGATGATTTTTAAGGATCAGGTGTTCCACTCGCTGAATGATCACAAGAACGACTGCAATTGCCTGCGAGCCACCTCGGCCAGGATCGTCATTTACGGATATACGCCCTTCTTTTGCACCATTCAAATGTTTTACCACAGCCAAGAGTCTCATCACCATACTATCCTTAAAATATTTTTTTTACAGCTTAATTCATGAAAATTTCATCACATGTCTCGGTTTGACTTGTATATATATATTTTTTTATATTTCTGCCTTATAATTAGGTTCTGTTCATCAAATATCTCTACATGTATTGGACAGCCAATTAGACTTCATTCTTTGCTAGCAAAATACAGTATACTGTGTATATTATTAGGAATAGCAAATGCTTAAACCTTAAATAGTATCTACATTTAAATCTTCTGTACCTTGATTTCTATCCCTACACGACAACTTTATGATGATGAATATGTAATTTCTTTAAAATTGGCCCTTCTTTCGCATCACTTTTTTTTTTTTTTTTTGTAGTTAATGGACATACTGTATACAAGTCAGGAAGTGTAGGTGGATGTCGTGTTAGGACAGGGTAGCCAAAGACACAATATTAAAAAGGACCACACAACAAGACAAATGAGGTTAACTGTAGAAAGCTAATTTCTTGTTAATGTCCTGTAACGAAGCATGTATGAGAAACTCATATTCATGCGTTCCCACATATGGCACACGCAACTGTCCACTTTTTTTTTCTTCACAATGCCTCTTTCATTGTATTCCTCACCACTTGGCCCTTGATTAGTTGGCCACGAATTCCTTTTTGGGTTTCCCACCAGCAGAACACAATCCGTGATCACTGAAGCCAACTGCCACGAAGCATTAACTCATTCAGAACAAAAGGAGAAAGCAAGATGAAGCAGCAAATTTGTTCTTGTGTGTCAGCACGACGCTTATACTAGCGGATTACGACCTTTGCGGTCTTGGCTGCTCTTGCTTCCAGCTGAATTTCAAGAGACACACAGCCGAGTGTGACGTGACACGCCGGATTAAGATGGCAGCTCATTTCTGGCCCTGACGAGCTCACTCTCTCGCTCACGGTTTCCGACAAATCCATCAAGACACCCAGTTTATTCCCCACAGACATCTTTCCTCTCTTCCTCAATTTGTTACTAATACCCCATGTTGCCTGCTGTTGATCCTCTGCTTTATAAACAGGATGAAATGTCATACTACATCCTTATAACTGTATGGTATACGATGTGCAGATCTATATCCGCATGGTTTTGTTTTAAATGAAACGAATAATTGGAGGATGCATACAACATGCAACTGAGATATAATCCAGTCCGAGTGTAGAGCTAGAGAAATCTAGAGTTAGACATCTTGATCAAGAGAATAACATGGTCTCTGACAGTTCCGGGATTTAAACGGTCATCCTTCTGGTTACTAGAACCTCGGACGTACCACTGGACCAACACGTTTCTCTATTTGTCTGAGGTGTCAAAGTTGGTGCCTGGATAAATGCAAGAAGCCTATTTTTAGACTGAAATGATGATGGCTGTTATTATGTGTTTCAGTCTCTCCATGACGGTGTCTTTTGGCTGGCACTTTTTTGGTGATGTCAGCTCGTCACCCCCTGTTTGGAATATTCAACACAAGGGTAGTAAATGGAAAGTAAGGCTGCAGTGATCTAATGAATTAATTATATTTTATTATGCCATTATACATAATTATAGAGTCTGATATCATTTTTTGGTATTTTATGCTATAATCTCGATGTAATGAGATGTTTTATGATTTGCACTTTATGCCCAATTGGATAATCTCACATGTATCCTGTTGTGATTTGTACCTGCTGTAATCCTGCAGACATCCCAGGAGACTTTTTCACAAAATCTGCTCATATTAAACATCTAAACACACAGACAAACGCATTGTTTGTCTTTACTCCGCGACACCTGTATGCCGTAATTGTTTATAATCCCAACCAGAGAAGAAAAGGTTCTCTCTCTTAAAGGTTATTAGGGATTTAAATCTACGAGGGGCGTACAAGTCAGACTGGGACTTGCGATGAAATTTCTCCTGAATGAAGCCATAAAACCGATTTGACATTTACAGAAGACTTCAAGCACCGAACGCTGATGAGACTCTTAGCAGCAGTAAAACATTTAAACGGAGCAAACGTTTTAGAGACAGCCGCACGTCTGTGAATGCCGATCACTGCAGGCATTCGCATGAAAATTCAGCGAGTAGAATGCGTGATCTTTGAAAAATCAACTTGTGGAACGGATGCATGTGTTTGTGAGAACTGTACACACAATCATTCACCAAGGCTTGCACATTACAGGAACTCTGCTGGAAGTCATTGCCACAGTTCTGAAGCTGTTTCCACATTAAAGGAGTTCCTGGGAGGCCAGCGTTTCAGAAGCAAATCAGCCCGGCCAGTCTGATCATGGTTCTGGTGTGCTGAGAAAAGTTTCTACTTTGTTGGTATTCAAGTACTGGTGAAACTCTGGGATAAGTGCATTAGTGTAGCAGGGGATTATGTAGCGTAATAAAGGGAGTTTTTACTCTCTTTACTGTGTTTTCTTATTCTGTGCGATAAAAAATCCTGGTTTGACTCGAACACCCATCGGTTAACTAAATTGAATTCAAATGATGTGCTTTGTCATTTTTTTTTTTTTTTATGATAGTGGCTTTTCAATCTATAACTTAGTGGAAGCGTAATGTATAACATTTGTTCCTTTTCCATTAACGAACTCTATTATCCACAAAACCTAATTTATCTTGTCTATGCTTAAATTGTTTGTCTTGGTGCCATATTGTTCAAGAAACAATTGAAAAAATCAGCAGTTAATATAACAAGTTTACATAGAACCTTATCATCCACACTCTAACTTTTGCTTTTACATAACCAAAAAAAAAAAAAAAAACATCCAGCTGTACATTATTACAGAGGTTTTGGTTGTCATGGTGTTTTTTTATTTATTTATTATTATTAGACATGGCTAGGAATTAATATCCTAGACCAGTTAATATTTTAAGTCAACAATTATCTTGCACATTTGTGTGCGTGTTGTGAGATAGACTAGCATTACCAACAAAAAAATTTGTTTTAATGGAAGAAACTGACAATACAGTAGATTATGAATAAGTTCCTGTTTATATGTGTTAAATAAGCAAATATCACGTTCCATTATGAGACATTATTCTTTACACCAGACCTGATCTCAGTCCACTTACAGACACCAGATCCTAACATCACTTCAAAATACCCACATCTTCCCCACGATTATGAAACAATGATTGTCATAAAGCTAATTTGTCCCGCACAGCAATCAATGTGCTCTCGTTTCCGAGCTTGCGTATGTCAAGAACATCTGTCTGCGCCTCTAAATCATCCTCGTTCCGGATGGTGAAACGAGAGGGACCTTTTTCCTCAACAGCCAGCCTCCCTACTCACTTAACCTGAATTTAGCCTGTGGTTTAGCTAAATAAACAGCATACACAATGCTTAATCAGAGACAGAGAGGGAGAGATGAGTGCCAGACACACACTCCACAGTAATGCAGATAGGGCCGTCGCTCCTTCAAATCAATCCGCAATTAGCATCCTTTCACCACAGATGCTGTGTCTCGCTCTTCTATCCCTACACCCCCGATTTTCAGACTTTTGCCTCATACTTCTAGAAATGATTAAAGAGAGGGTTAAATATGGGTTCCTTTATAGAAACAGCATCCTGTTCACAGCAACTACTTGCAAAACCACAATAACAGTCTGGAATTTCAATTGTTCATCTGGAATATCTAAGTGTTTCAAACTTGGTCTGGTCAGATTGTTCAAACAGATGTGAGTTTGGACATGGGAATGTGACTGGAAAGCTATCTACATCCTAACACAAGGCTGAATCCCAAATCGCTCTCCAAGCCCTGATCAAGGGCTTTACTTGGTGTGAGGGACAAGGAATTGTACATCCTGCTTAATGCACTAGCTTTCTGTTTAATTCTATTTGGGATTTAACCCTGGAACCAGGATATAACAGAGCTGGTAATATAAAGCAGAACAACTGAAAATGTAGGAGAACATGGTTTATTCTCTTCACCTTTTGGCTACATATTGGCTATAATTAAGCAATATGTTGTGTATTATATTACAGTGGAACCTTGGATTACGAGCATAATTCGTTCTGGCTCATATTTCAAAACACTTGTAAACCAAATTAAATTTTTCCATAAGAAATAATGTAAACTCAAATTATTTGTTCCACAACCCCAAAAAATTAATACATAAATATAATTAACACAAAATATAAAGTCAAAATAAAACAAATTCATCTGCACTTTACCTTTAACAAAAAGTAAAAATAAATCCAGACAGATAAGTGTTTCCGTTTGTGCGCGCAGGCGCTGTGTATGTGTGTGTGTGTGTGTGTGTGTGTGTGAAGCTAAAGTAAGGAGCCCTTCCCCTCTCCCGCCCCTTCTTGACTTACACAGTTACCCTTCCTCCACTCTTTTCACACACACGCAGCACACAACGGAAACACTGTTTTATCGGAAAAATAAACAAGAAATCTCTCTAATGACACTCGATTGAGCGACACACT
>JAQMYG010000013.1:13849696-13868803 GCA_030014215.1 Clariallabes teugelsi
TTACTACCACCAATATTACTACTAGATCTCCTCTTCTTCATACTACTTCTATTACTACCACCAATATTACTACTAGAACTCTTCTCCTTTTTCATGGTACTACTATTACTACTACCAATATTACTACTAGAACTCCTCCTAGTACTACTACCACTAATATTAGGACTCTTCCTCTACTAATACAGCAATTGCTACTATTACTATTACTACTACCACCGATATTACTACCAGAACTCCTCCTTTTCTTCATACTACTACTATTACTAACAATATTACTACTAGAGTACTACTATGGTACTACTAATGCCACCACCAATATTACTACTAGGACTCCACATCCTCTACTAATACAACAACTGCTACTTTTACTATTACTACCATCACCAATATTACTACTAGAACTTCTCCTAGTACTACTATTATTAACACTAGGACTCCTCCTCCTCTACTTTTACTATTACTACCACCAATATTACTACATGAACTACTACTACTAATACTAACAATATCACTTATAACTCCTCCTCCTTCTCCAACTCCTACTACTACTATCACCAATATTACTACTAGAACAACTCTGCCTACTAATATTAGTACTGCTGCTGATACTACTGCTACTACTAATATTACTATAACTATTCAGGTATGCACTGATACTTTGCTCATGTATAACACCACTATTACTACCATTTTTCTATAATAATAATAATAATAGTAAAAAATAATACTAAAAATAAAAATACTACAAAATATACTACAAAAATACTCAATCAGTATTTATTTTAAATTAATTTAGGTTAATAAATTAAATAATAAAACTATAGTCGCATGCTAACGCAATCCATGCACACATTATGCTTTAGATTTAGCCGCAAGATCCTCCTTTTCAGCATTGTGAAATAAATGTGTGCTTGTCTTGGAGCAGACTCAACAGCGAAGTAAATGATCCTTTCTCTTCTACTTGCTCTCTCTCACTCACTTTCCATCATAAAAGTAATCTTTGAAATTAAATGCCTTATCTCAAGCACAAAATGAAATGAAGTTCAAACCCCCCCTCAAAAAAAAAAAAAAAACAGAATAAGAAAGAGATAGAGGCTTCACAGCCTGTCAACACGCAAGATCGCATCTTTCTCCGAGCGTGATGGAGAGTGCGGGGGAGAAATGGAGAAATTACTAATTAAACTAATTCAAACATTTTCATTTATCACGTTCCGTCTTGTCATCATAAGCTCTGAAAAAGCTGGAAGGCTATTCTGTTCTCGTGTTACAGTATTCTCAGGTCTCTCTCAGACACTCATATTGGGAGGAAAATCGAATGACCAAAATTTTTTTCAAACGCTTTAAAACCCTTTATATGCCGATGTTCTGACTCCACGCACATCGATACTTTCACTTGATGCAAAATGTTTGGAGTACAGGGCGGAAATATGAATGTCAGTGTAATACCTTATACAGGGGAAGTGTGGAATGATATTAAAATAAAAGACAAGTGTATGAGGTTATGTAGGTTCAGACTCTGTCCTCTCATGTCCAACCTATTTTAAGTGGTGCTGTTTATCAGTTTTGTCATTTTAGAGAGAAGATAAACAAATCACATTTATTAACCTTTAAAAAACATTAAAACACAGCACACTTTTATTTGGGTCTTTGGATATGTCATGTAGAACCAGAGTTTTAATTACTTTTAAACTAATGTTTTTCTGGTCATTGAAAAATGTCATCATACAGTGCCATGAAAAAGTATTTACACCCTTCCTGATTTTTTTTTTTGTGAAATTTTTTTCACTCATAAATGATTAAGATTATCAAGCAAATTTTTATATTACACAATTAAGGTCTTGGAGAGGCCTAGCCAAAGTCTGAACCTACATCTGATTGAGATGACCTTAAACAGGCCGTTCATGCTCGAAAAGCCTCCAATGTGGCAGAATTAAATCATTTCTGCGTAGAAAAGTTGGCCAGAATTCCTCCATGGCAATGTGACAGACTCATTGCCAGTTATCGCAAATGCTTGATTGCATTTGGGTGACACAACCAGTGATTTGGTTTAGTGGGCAATTACTTTTTCACATAGGGCCAGGTAGGTTTGGACAGCTTTTTTTCCCTTTAAAAAAATAAATCATCATTTAAAAACTTTTTGTATTGTATTTTTGCTTTTTGATGATCTCAATCATTTAATTGTTACAAATATGCTAAAACAAAATAAACATGGATAGCTGATTATAAATAATAAATTATTTTTAATAAAAAAATTTAAGTTCATCATATTGCCTTATTGGCAGGTTGTACTGAATAAAGCATGTCACTCTATATTGCACAATCCAGACCCTATATATATGGTAAGTGGATATTATATCGTCAAAGATTCACTGGTTTTGTCAGTTATACATAGATATCATATTTGATGTAAGCATGAGGTTTTTATCCAGAGTCCAGTGTACCTACACAGTCACCTACAGTACTGTGCGAAAGTTTTGAGTCACCTCTTGTTTCTTCACTTTAAATAAAATTAAATGATGTAGATTAAATCGGATAAATGGGAACCAATATTTTACTTCGACAGGCTGCAAATTACCTAAAGATACAATAAAAAAATCGGTTGTTTACATAACAACCTCAGCAGCGACCTCATTTCCCCTCTCGTCTGTTCCAAGAACTCAGCGTTCAGCATCAGCAGTAATACTAATCATCGGTCATCATCTGCACCTGTTTCTCACTGTTTTTTTTATGCTCGAATAATTTATAAGTCAGCCTGGAGAACTATTCCTCAAAAGAAAATTATGTAAAAAAAAAAAATAGGGTTGGCTTTTATAGGGACTTTTGCACAGTACTGTATGTATGGTTGATTTAACTTAAAAAATGACCCCTATTCATTTACATGGATTTTTCTTTGTGTATATTTTCATTCATCAGTGTTCTGGAGTAGACGATCATTAACAGGACGGATAAAATAAATTCACCAATGCTGAGACTGTTCCATTAGCCGCATTAGCTCAGAAAGCGACATACATTAACATCGGTGCCACTCGAAGCTCTGCACCCGAACCTGTTTGATATAATGACCGCTTTCTTTGGCGCGCCTTAGCTTCCATTACCCTCGCGCTAATACAGCAGGATATTTACTCCGCGTCCTATCCAGAGCCCTGAAAAATGATTCACTTTGACAGAAATAAATATGTCTCATTGAATTCTGAATCCCATGCACTCCGTCTTGATGACTGATCCTCTTCGAAAAAAGTTCTTGTTCGAAGCATGTATTTTGCTTCCAGCTTGGTACATCAGCATTTAAAATCTATTTACACAGCTGCAGTGACTAAAGGTAGGGCTTTCGAACAGGCAGAACGAGCTAAAGCTCAATAGATTCGTTCGGAGCGGCTTCCAATGAGACGAAATTATACGCCGAGGAGACGGCGCGGGCTCATTTTCTCCCCGCTCCCCCTATATCCTGAGATACACAAGAACAGGATGTGACGCACTGATCTTTGAATATGTTAAGCGTTCATTAGCAGTAAAAGAAAGCTCGTCTACGAGGAAACACTCGAGTGTCATGAGAAACGAGAGAGACGGAAATGAACGCAAAGACGCCGCTGAATGAGTCCACCTGGTGTGAAACAGGCTCGCTTTATCAAACAGAAAAATATATGAGCAAAGCAAACAAAAATAATTCAAGTGAATATGTACTTATGTAATCTGTCCTGCTTAAATAATGATTAGTTTTTTATGTGATCTCAATAAAGCTATTGTTCTGGAAAAAACCTCAGTCCCATAAACAAGAGGTCTTTACTTTACATATATTTATATAAAAATTCTTTATGACTTTTATATCATTAAGTTTATTTATTTGCTACAAAAATCAGGTAACAGTGTTCAGCACTGTTTGTTAAAGCCATAAGTTATATTGATCACTCGCTTAGGTCCTCCAGGCCACCAGGGGTCACCATGTAAATCGGGATTTAGTTTAGAGCCTCTAAAGCACTCCTGGATCACGTAGATCATCTATAGGAGAGTGGCGGAGACACGGCTATGAACGTCAGGAGTATTTCTGGCTAAAGAAAAAATGTGGTACAGTAAGCATGCTGAAGGAAGGAAGACTTGGATGAAAAAACAGGATTGAAAAGAATGATGGATGAATGAAAGCAATAATAGAAATAAAAGAAAGAGAAAGAAAGGACAGATGATAACGAACAAAATGATGAACAGGAGAAAAGTAAAGAAATAAAACAAAACAATCAGATGAAATAAGAAAAGAGAACATTGGGAAGGAAGAAAAGAAAAGAATGAAGAAAGAAAGAAAACAATATGCCTTAAAAAGAAAATAGAACAATGGGAAAGAAGAAAACAAAGAAAAATGAAAAAGAGAGAAAGAAAGAAAAAGAAAACAGTATGTTTAAAAGAAAATAGAACAATGGAAAAGAATAAAAGAAACAAAGAAAGATAAAGAAAGAAAAAATCTGGAAATTAAGAAAAAGATTTTTATAAAAATCTTAAAGAAAATGAAACAATGGAGAAGAAAAAGGAAAAAGACAAAAAGAAAGATCAAATAAAAAAAGAAGGAAAGAAAATGTAAAGAGAAGGGAAAGTAAATACTAAGAAAGAAAAACCTGGAAATAAAGAAAAAATGAATAGAACACTATGCTTAGGGGAAAAAATGGACCAATAAAAAAAAAAAAAAAAAGAAAACAATATGTGTAAAAAAAAAAAAAAATTTTAAAAGAAAGAGATTCATAAAGTTTTCGAAGTGGTCTTGATGGTGTCTTGCTGTTTAATGTGCACTTGCCAAAATTAATCTTTTTCATCTTGTTAAAACAATTACTGCAATCAAAACATGACTGCTGTAACCATGTGATTAACTAGTATTTTGCGTGTTTATAAGCATCTTTGTCGTAACTGCTCGAATATAATAAGTTGCTATAAAGTTCACTTAAAATAAAACTAGCTAGGTACTAAAGTAACGTGGATGAATTTCATAAGCCACTGTAGATTTTGGGAGGCGGGGCTTCGTGGACATGGGTGTGACCAGAGAGGAAATCATTTCAGGGGGGTTTTTCACTCTACCTACATTAGTTACTGCATCAGCCTAGTCTAAACTTTTTTTTATTGTTGTTCTTATAACATTTTGGAAAGTAATTCCATATAACTGATTCTCTTACATAAGTACACCTGTAGTTAATAATGCTGTAGGAACGCTGTTGATCAATGTTTTCACTTAAACCCCTAAAACTGACTTTGCTCCTGGTCTCACCCCGAGGGAACTCGACTCCTCCTGACCCGCCGATGCTCGTCCGCGATTCTTCTTAATTACTGTCTGGACTAAAACACAGTATCGACGTACTGTGCGCTAATGTCGTCCCGCGGCGAGACGTTCTGCGAGACTAGCAGAGACGAAGGCAAACGAAACAACATCCCGAGGCCACGTGGGGGTTTTACAGATTTATCTCTCCGGTTATCCGGCCGTTTTTGAAGCCTGAGCTCAGGTAGATTACTACTGCGGGCTAACACCCAGGATCAAGCGCTGAGTCATATAGACTAGCGCAGAGTGGAGGAGGCACGGCTGCTGAAGGTCGTGAGCAGGTTCACCTCCAGTGCTGCACTCTACCATAGGGCTGAACAAGTCTTACCAAAAGGTGAATCGTGATTTTTCTCCATGGGGATGAAATGAAATTAAGATCACAGTTCTCTCCCCTCATCATTCCTATTGTTTTATCATGAAAACATTTATTGCACAAAAAAAAAAAAATCGAATAAAGGTCTTTCAACTCTCTTGTATTAAAAATGAATAAATAAATAACTAATAATAATAATAATGGTGGCTCAATTGGTTAAGGCTGTGGGTTACTGATCTGAAGGTCGGGGTTCAAGTCTCAGCACTGTTGGGCCCTTGAGCAAAACCCTTAACCCTATCTGCTCTAGGGGCGCTGTAACCATATATAACTTCCTAAATATATATGTGAAAAAATCCTTTCACTGTGCTGTAAGATACATGTGACAAATAATTGAATAATAATAATAATAATAATAATAATAAAATTCAAATAATTCAATAATAATAATAATAATAATAATAATAATAAAAAATTCAAATAATTGAATAATAATAATTGTATTATTATTATTATTATTATTATTATTATTATTATTGTAAATGTGACAAATAATTGAATACTACTACTACTAATAATAATTATAATAATATATAAAAAAGTCACATTTCCCTTTTTTAGAACCCATAAAGTGAATAAACTGTAACATAATTACAATGTAAATTCTAATTATAAAAATTATTATTTTCTAATGAAATTAAATTTATATTAAAAATCATTTAAATTTTTTAAAATAAATACAAAAATTGCTAATAAATAGCACACTCAGCCAACTACAGTATTTAACTACGATTAAAAATTGTGCTCAGTTTTTTTTTTATTTTTATGAAAGAACTATATTTAGCTTATATTATTATTATTATTATTATTATTATTATTATCCTTATTATATCAGCATATGGTAAATGTTTGTAGCTAGTTTGTAATTAAATACGTATTTTACAGTATAGAATTAATTATTGTCAAAAGTTTTATTGCTCAATTTGTACAGCATAGTAAACTTCTCTGTAGCTTTCGCTCTGTTCTCAGTGTCTCTGTGTAACAGCTAGAATAAACTCAATAGGTTTAATGAACTAATACAGTACGTTATATCACAGTAAGAACTGTACACGTCCGTCTCTGATCCAACAGTAGTACATATTTTATTTGTGTGTGTGTGCAGATGCCGATAAAAAAAAAAATACTGTATCAATATAAACAAACACATGGGATGATGTAATGTTTGGACACAGGGGCATTAAGGGGACACAGAGAGCATCAAAAGGAGCCAATCAGAAACAGATCATCAGAATGTACCCTTTCAAGTTTCTATCGTATCAACCCTCCTCTAGCCTCTGATTGGATAAAATTGAGTGAACTCAGGAAAGAAACTGGAATCAGTGAGGTCACAGAAGTTCTATTAAAGAGAGAGCGTTTTCCTGAACACACCAGCCCTCACACACATTTTTTTTCTTCCCTGGAGCCAAACGCGAGTGTGCTTTGGAAAAGACCTCTCGCACGCACCGGGTGGAAAGAAAACACATCGGTGCACAGCTCATTGCCTGGCCGAACGCGCCGTAACGATCGCTTTTCATGGCAGGAGCCAACGCGTAAACGTGTTCCGCGACGCCTTCAACCTCCGAGTCCTAACTGACGTCCAGCTCCTGAAATGCCTTGTGCTGGTTTTAATGGTTCTAATGGAACATGCTGTAAACTCCTGAGCCTTACGAGTCCCACTGATCCTCGCAGGTGACTGTGCCTCAGGCTGTCTGACGTAATCATGCTTTGAACTGAGTGTCTGGGATTTCTCAAAATCAGGAGGTTAAATTTGTCGGATCCGATTAGGGCCAGTGGCGGCTCGGGGAAAGAACCGCGAGGTGGTGAGATCAGACCACGCGAAAACTCGGCTGGGTGTTTGTATAAGGGAGGGTGTTGAGGTCAGGTCAGGTCAGGTGTGGTTATACTCGATGGATAATGAATAAATGAATAAATACGAGGGCTGTTCAAGCCAAACCGGGACTTTTGATTGCGCAGAATGATATAACACAGTTATAAGTTTTCTCAGTACGCCGGAGCCATGATTCACGTCTGAAACACTGGGCTCCCAGGAACTCCTTTAATGGACCAAACATGTGAAAATGGGTTTAAACAAGGTTATCCGTCGATTTTCAAGGATCAGTCGTTCTACTCACTGGATGTTCACAGGACCGACTGCAGTGGGCTCTGAGCCACTTCATTCATAATTCACTGACATACGGCCTTCTTTTAAATTTTTGCACCTTTCAGGCGCTCAGTGGTTAAGGCATTAGACTATGGTGCGGAAGATCTCAGACTCAAATCCCATGACCACCAAGTTGTCCCTGTTGGGCCCTTGAGCAAGGCCCTTAACTCTCAACTGCTCAGATGTGTAATCAGATAAAAATGTAAGTCGCTCTGGATAAGTGCATCTGCCAAATGCCTAAATTTAATGTTGTTTTACATCACCGTACTCTGCTTCGAGTCTTCTGTAAAATTAGGAAGCATTTCTAATGTCTTGGAAGGAGGAATGAAAAAATGTTGGTTGGAAGACGGATAAAAGGAAAAAACTTAAGTGAATAAAATGGAGCGGGGGAGAAACAATAAAAAAACAGGACATTGTCGAAAACAAAGAGAAGAAATGAAAAATAACAGGAAAAACCAGGCAATAAATTAAATGTGAAAACAGGAGAGACAAGAAAAGAATAAATGGATGAACAGAAAAGATGGAGGAAAGAAAAAAAAAGAAGAAAAAAGTGATATTAAAAGAAGGGAAAACAGCAACGAAGGGGATTAAATAAAAATAGAAAGAACAATAATTTGAGGGGAAAAAAGAGAAAAAGAAAATTGTGGAGAAATGGGTAAACAAGGAAAAAACAGAAATAAAAAACAAAAAGGAAAGTATATATAAAAAAAGTAGCAGAGAACAAGAAAGGAATCAAACAAAAAAGTATAAAAAGTGGTGGGTTTTCTCCGGGTACTCCGGTTTCTTCCCACAGGCCAAGCAGTGTAGTGTGTCTGTGCCCTGCGATGGATTGGCCCCCTGTCCAGGGTGTACCACCACTCCCAGGATAGGCTCCAGTCCCCCTACAATCTCCTGTATACAGGACTAAGCGGTATAGAGGGTTTTCATCCTCTAAACCACCTGGTCGAGCTCATAATCCCTGGACTCACTCTACACCATGCACGGCAACTACAGGGTTTCAGAATAAGCTTCAAAAGCTCCACTTCCTCTAACACGTCCTCTCCCGGAGCTAGCTCGGAGGCTGGGGATCTGCAGGAGTGACAGGAAAGATAGAAGTTTAAATCCCAGTCATCAGTGTGGAGGAGCCTGGACTCTGATCAGAGTGTCAGAAGAAATCATGAATAAACATCACTCACGTGCTGCTCACTAGGCACTGGGGAGAGGAACCCATGAGGAACTGGCTGGCACAAGGGTCAAAGAGAGGGTGCAAAAAAGAGCAGTGTGTGTGTGTCCGTATCCACTGGGCATCAGCGCACTCTTTAGACGAGCAAACAGAAACATTTCGACCAGCTCTTGTTCCTCGCATCGCCCACAGGCAGCCTGAGGAAAAGCCATTGATCATGGAGTTCATAAAAACGGACCTGGTAAACCTCTGAACACTAAAGAGGAATCTGAAGCTCTTACTTTTTTTGCAGAGAGGGAGAAAGAGAGCAAGAGCTTTGCTGTAAATTTCCCCGTTCTGATCTCTCTGACCCATTTATTCTCCTTCGTCTGGCAGTCGTTCAGGTTCAGACTCCTCACAGCCAGTAAGAGGAAAATCGACTGCAGACGAGACCATAGGTCACGACAACAGGCACTTGAGATCACTTTAAGCTGTACGCACTCGCTATTTCAGGTGAAAGGGGAAAGGATAGGATGTATTTCGAGGCAATATAGGTTCGTCTTCTCTTCATCCCTGTTGAACATCTGACTATAAAACCCATACGAAGTATTCAGTATCGTTCTTAAGGCCAGTTTTTTTTCATTTAGTGATTCCCAGCACTTTATATCTTTCCACTGTCACACCATTAGGGTTGGCGTACGCTTCCTCTGAGACATGATGCTACTATGTTTTTAACTCCTTGCCTGGAGGAAAAGTTCTATCTGCCCTCTTCCACATACAGGAGTTCACAAATGCAAAATGCTAAATGCTCTACACTGCCCTCTACAGGAATGCATCCCACCCAACGAGCATAGCCAGCAGGGAGCCAACCAGGAGCTTCCCCAAAGGTCTCCATAAGTAGGAGAAATAATGCTTCTGATCACGAAGCCTGAAGAAAACCACTCATCACTGGGACTAATCAGAAAAGGAGCATGGACTGTGGAGCATTCAAAGATCTACCCTGTTGCAGAGTGATGGGCGCATCAGTGTAAGAAGAGCAGCAGATCAGCAGACCCGTCATGCCTAGTGCCTACCATACAAGCCTGTGGGGGCAAGTGTTATGATCTGGGGTTCCTTCTGTTGAACAGGTCTAGGTTCAGCAATGTTAAGTTCCCCAAAAAAATCGAGGTCAGTTGACAACCTGAAGGTTTTTCTATCAATGGAATTTTTTCTTCTCTGATGCCCCAGGCATATTCCAAGATGATGATGCCAGGATTCACTGGACTCAAATTGTGAAAAAAAGTGTCACAGGGAGCCTGAGGCATCGTTTTCAAAAATGGATTGGACAGACCATAACCTTATAGAGAAACTCTGGGAAAAGCTGGAGATGGTTACAAAATCTTGGAGAGGAAATAACGCCATTCTCTCATGAGCAGAAATAAATGCTGACATTGCATAAGCTCATCAAAATAATTTCATGTCCAATGTGGTCCAATGAAATATTAGTTTTCCTTTTTTTCTCTTTGAAAATGTGTATAAAGCAAATACATACTTTTTTTTTTTAAATCTTTGGCTAAAAATGGTTAAATTCTCCTGTGTTTGGAGACTTTGTGGCGCCCTGTACAGCTCCAAACACATTAGAAATATATTTATAGTTTCCCTTATCTCACTACCAGACACACAACAGTGTGAATACTGCAACAATATAAAAGAATGAAAGAACAGACTTTCCATAAAGTGTTGAAAAATAGCTTAGTGAATTTTATTTACTTTTCAGTTAATTCCATCGTCATCATTCTCTCAGATTATCACTCTCTGCCCACACACACATTTTAATTATTAACAAGTGAAAGATATATAAAAAAATAACTTAGATGAGTTTATATTTCATATAAATCAGTGTTCTGTATTAGGCTTCATGGCTCGTTATGGAATGTTAGCTGGCTGTTTGAAGCCACGCTGAACTCTGCAGGGACGTGTTGATGGTGAAAGTGGACGTTCAGTGTTCTGGTAAGAGGTTAGCGGGAGGAGATCAGCTGAAGCCATGGAACCAGGACCCAGCTGTCAGGAAGCTGCAAAATAACATGAGAGAAAATAATCGATGAGACTCGTGTTTTAAGGTTTTAAGACGTTGCTTCTTTCTAAACAACCAGGTCTCTGAAATCTGTTAATTTTACAGCTGAAATACAACATGCATCTTTCTTTTTCACCTCTTTGCCAAACGTGACGTTTCAGTGTCTGTAGCTTTAAATGAACCGCACTCTGAACGACCCTTTTGGGAAGTGTGTTTTTCCCAGCGCTGGGACTGGAAACGTCCATGTTTGGGACCTTATTAAGTGTTAATTCACAAAGACCTCCTCAATATTTATCGAAATAAGTAAGCTAAGAGTAACTAAGAATTTAGGAACACAAGGTTAACTGTTAGCAGCTAGCTTCTAACTGCTAATGGTTAACCCAGTGGGTTCCAGCGTATCTGATTCTTAATAAACCTTCTAGCCACCTTCTTCTTCCTTGTTGTTTAATGGCAGTTCGAGTCCAGTAGGTTGCATTACAACTGGCTGTAGGTCTCATTTTCCTTCACCTTCCCAGCCTCTTAAAGCTGATTTTCCAGTCAAAATGTTTGACGTCAAAACCTGGGGACGATGAGGGAGAATGAGACGTACAGTCTTTAAAATATTAACTAAAGTTTAATTATTCTTTTAAAGCCATCGTACACTGTGACTAGCTGGTTGCAACACCCTAAAACACCCCTACTGAGTCGACTGAAACAGCGCGATGTTACCGCGCCGGAGGAACTGTCATGAGTGTGTCATCAGACCTGAGCAGCAATTACAAAAGGTCTATACTGAACAAGAACGCTGTGAGCTGTTGACATACTTTCATTACGAAATCTGTGCGCTATATAAGCTTACCTGTCATCTGTTCTGCAACCGAGCCATGGGGTCTGGTCCTTCCATAACACCCGGATTCCAGCAGACTGCAATTACAATTACACGCAGGTTTAATTAGATTTACAATTTGAGACTATCAAAATATACACTACTAGTCAAAAGTTTGAACATATCAATGGTCTTTCCTGCTTTTTATTTCTTTCTATATTGTAAAACTATGCTGAAGGCATCAAAAGTATGCAATAATCTTCTTTGAACCTTTCAGGTCTGTCAGCTACGTATGAACTGTAAAGCCTTCATAACGGGATAATCTGAGATGCTGTTAACTGGTGATTTATTTTAAAAACAAACAAAACATTAAATTAGACGGTGTGCACACAAAAAAAAGGTATAGTCAATAAAAGTAACCAATTCTGTTCTAACATTAAATGACAGTTCATTAAATCTGACCAAAAAAATTCAGTCAAGCTGTTTTATCTGCTACACCAGCAGCTCTGACCGTGATCTCAGATTACAGGTTTATATTAATGTACTCGCTCTCAAGTGCAAACATTTCCAGAGAGATGTAACCCAAGTCCAATAATATTAGTTTATTCTGTTTTTTTTCCCCTTTTAACAAAGATAAACACAACACTGAGAGACTGACTGATTATAGATTCTATTAACGCAAGTCAAAAAGCAGAAGTATGACATGTCTTGTTTAATCGACTGAAAATTCTGAGTGAAACTGGGTGTTTTCTGGTTTAAGCAACTTGAACAAAAATAAATCTAAAATGGCTGTCAAAGAAGTCGAGAATTGTTCTTTTTATCAGGGTGAATTAAAATCGCACATTGATCCGGGTATTTTAAAACTTCTGTTTGGTCTTATCAGCACTTTACGCTCGGGGCTACTGTCTCCCCAGCCTTTGCTGCGCAGGTGTGATGTCTTACATCAGTTCATTTGTAACTGTGGTTCGAGTAAAACTAAATTGCATGATTTGCATGAAAGAAGAGCAGCGTGCAGTGATTTATTTTTTTATTTTTTTTGTGGACTGTGGTTGTACCTGGCGACGAAACAACTCAAACAGAAGCGTTTGGATATCTGCAAAAAACATTTGGACTGATACTCTATAGAAGGTGAAAGTTTCTTGGAGAGAATCATTACTTGTGACGAGACTCGTATTAATCACTGAGAGTAAACGGAATGGAATACTCTGGTTGCTGACAAGGAAAAAGTTCAAAAGTTAACCATCAGCTGGAACATTCATCAACGCTTACAGTTTTCTGGGATTCTCAAGGGCCAGTACTGGAACATTATCAGGAAAAAAGTTGAACAATCAACAGTCCTCGTTACAGTGGGACGCTTATTGAAAAGCTGAAGCCGAAACCTCAGATTAAACATAGGGAAATGCTATCCAATCATGATCCTGCATGACGACGCATATCCGCAGTTCGGTCAGGATGAAGTTTCTGTTCTGATAAAGCGAACACTGCAGTCCATCTGTTGTTTGCAGCTCAACATAATTCTTTTTTTGTTCTTAATGAGGGAATATGAAAGCTTGTTGACAGATGGACAAAGTGCATTGAAAATCATGGAGATTATGTGCGATTAAGAGTGCGGATAATTTTTGACTCGCCCTTGTCATTTTCATCAGTGGATATACCGTAATAAATGTTTATAAAAGTTGGCTGATGAAGTCATACAGTCAGTCATAAAGCATGTTATTTTAACTTCCGCTAGGGGCGCTATACTTGTCTCGTTCTTGTTTTACGGCAGTTGGTATCCAGTAAGTTCTAAAATCCGCTAGGGGCGCTGTTCTTATTCATGTATTGATATAAAATATGAATGAAAAAACATTGTTACAGGAAAATAATCAACCTCAAAGTGGAAAAAGTGATTCCCTTATGCGACAGGCCACTTCACAGAACAATGTCTTTGAATAGTTGTTTTTATATATAAAGACACAGCCTGAAGTGTTTTATTCCTTTTACAGTTAAGAAAAGTTAACCACAGTAAACTGAATAAGATTTGAAAGATTTTAACACTGGGTGAAAATTCAGAGATAAAACCAAACATATTAAAAAGAGTACATGTTTCTCTAATATGCTTAGCATTACTTAGGGTATCTGTTTGACGTGATATTTTAAGTTTTCAAGTTAATTACACAACTAAATGACTTAATTACACAAAGAATGATCAAGATAATGTCAAGGAAACCCCGTCCTAACTATTTTCAGTCCTATTTTATGAAAATAAACGTAACATACAGGTAAATTAACACTAAACCTGCGTCGGTTGTGTAAATTCATCTGTACGTGACACACTCCACGCAGCTCCCTAACACATTAGCATGTAGCTTGTTTAGCTGTGTAACATTATCCGTAAAAGTATTTATCCGTCTCATCTTACCGTTTATGGAACAACAAAATAGATGAAGAGGAAAAAGACGATGTCGAACATCAGAAAAACCCAAAAGTCGAACCAGTAAGAGTGTTTAGGTAAAGGAGCCACCGCTTTCTTGTCTTCCACACTCCCCATCTTGTTGGCTCTACTTCCTGCTTCCGCCGCTAACCGGAAATGACGATTTTAGGGGCGTTTTTTCGTATTGCATAACCAAGGAAAAAGTGATGTTAAAAAAAATTTTTTTTTAAAGTAAAGTATGTATTTAATGTATAATCTGATTTAAAAATTGCTTTTATTTATTATTATTATTATTATTGGTGAGCCTGGTTAGCCTTAATGCACTTTCAGCAATTGAGATGAAATGTATGTAAGAATTAAATAAATACATAAGTAAAAAGTTTTTTTATTTTATTTAAGGTTATGTGGAATGGTGGTGTAGTAGTTAACACTGTGGCCTCACATCTCCAGGGTTGAGGGAACATGCTGATTAGGATCCCAAATTGCCCGTAGTTTGTGTGTGTGTGCGTGTGTGTGTGTGTGTGCCCTACAATGGATTGGCATCCTGTCCACCATGTACCCCGCCTTGTGCCCTAAGTATTCTGTGATATGCTCCAGGCCCTCACGACCCTATATAGAGAATAAAGCGGTAGAGACAATAAATAAATAGAAGATGAATAATAATAATAATATTATTAATAATAATAATGATAATATTTTTAGTTTTGCATTTTCGTCCGCCCACATGCCATCCAGGAAATCGGGTGCCAGATCCTCCACACCCTGGAGATATATACGTAATTTCTGTGGCAGATACTTAAGGGATTGATTAGCAGCTGGACGTCTGATTCAAACACTATGGCCAATTTGAGAACGGCAACTAGAATAATCTGACTGTTTTAGGACTGTGGGAGGAAACTAGAGTACCCGGAGGAAGCCCAGCATGTGGGGATCGAACCTGGACCCTGGAGGTGCAAGGCGATAGTGCTAACCTCTAAACCACTGTGCGGCTAAATAATAATAATTATTACCGGGAAGATACGAGAGAATGAGTTTGGTGTAACCTACTGGACTCCAACAGCTGTTAAACAAATAATAATAATAATAATAATAATAATAATAATTAACTATAATAAGAATTATGGACAGCTGACCCTGTCTGTTCGTTATTTTCAAAATATTCTACACAAAACCTGTGCTACAAAAATATATAAATAAATTGTTTATTGGTGATTCGATTTATGTATCCACAACTGTCATGTTTCTACCCATCATACTTTTTAAGATATAATAGAAAATAACATATAAGATGTAAAAAAAAATAAAAAAAGCTTCTGCTTGCTCTGTGTTCTGAATTTTGAATGATAATAATATAAAAAAATACTAAGTTCTGGGAAACTACCTCGAAATATAATAAACAGAGCACAACATTAAAGTTTTATAAAAATAAATAAATAAATAAATAAATTACACACTATAGATAAAGACATACAGTAGATGGAAAATCGTCAACTGGAAGACCTAAATTTGAAATTTGACATAAACATGATGTGTGATGGGTATTATATAAACTACACAGTTTAATGATGTTCTCATATTTTTAATAATGATCTTGTATCCATTATTTTGGGAATGGGGACAAGTGACCATCACACTCATGTGTGGTTCTTTTCTAAACTGCTACCTTGTGTCTGAAACAATTGACACAATTGTATAGAACGACTTCGTATGCTGCAGTTTTAACATTTCCGGTTCAGTAAAAAAACAAACAAACAAACTTGTCTTTATGAGGGAACAATCCCAATGAATATCTTTGGGATGAACTGGAACACTGAATGCACTCTAGACATCAGTGACTGACCTGACTAGTTGCTGAATGAAAAAACATAAATTCCCACAGCCATGTGCCAAAATCTAGTGAAAATCCTTCTCGGAAGAGTGGAGGTTTTAATAAAAACAAAGGGGGATTAAATCTGGAACACAGTGTCTCATGGTGCACAAACTAGTGGCCATGTTTCTCATTTTCAAAGTTTCACAGTGAATACCATCTAGTAGTTCCTTAGTAATACACTTTGTGATGAAGAATAACTAAAAGTTTAGGAAATTAAAACTTTTTTTTTTTTTTTTTCAATATAACAAATCAATTCCGAAGACCTTAATGAGACAAAATGCTGGTACTAAAGCAGGACATCTCTATAAACCTTGAGAACTTGATAAGCAGCAAACCAGAAGATTAGACTAATTCCGGCTTTTAAGCAGCAAATAAATTACTTTACAATTTAAACATCTTGGGAGCTAAACTGAGGCAAGACATCTGAACTATTGAAGCCACTAAAACTTCTGTCTTTGAGACAGCAGGTAATGTCTCTCAGCAGGTCGGGAAGACTATAAACACCTCCCTGATGGAAACGAAACTTTATAGACCCATAAAGTTACTTCAGGCTGTAATTAAGTGAGGTATTTTATTCGTTCAACTTCGGACAGAGCATGAGCTGGGATTAGGTTTCCTGGAAGTCCCGGGATTTGAAGTCCTCTGTGAATCACTGCAACTCTTCTACTCGCTGGGAGCTAGGCACAACGTCGTGATGTCAATCGAGCTGCGATTTGTCGTCCAGTGCCATAACGGCGGCACCGATTATGATTAATCCTGCAAAATCAAACAAGATTATATACAGAAGTCGGAAAGGGGAAACTAAACTGGACCTCAAACAAACTGTGTCTCAGTCTGAAGTGTTGTGTTTCAAATAGTCGAGTGTGTGTCCTGCAGAGACCGGGAGTGTGAATAATTAATGCACACGACGCTTCATTAGTTTTATAGCCAAAGGTGAAGTTTCAGCTTTTTGGGCTGAAAAATAGTTTGTTCGTACTCTGAGCTCATCAGCATCCTCTCTCGCTCTCTCTCTCTCTCTCTCTCTCGCTCTCTCTCCAGGTTTTTCATTGACTTGTGCATTATTCAAGAGCTAGAATGAAAATGTGTTTAAAATGTTTGCTATCTTGGCTGCCTGGAGCTTGCAAAATTCAGTGTTAAAATGCATTTTTGTAATGATATTTCCTGAAATAGAGATGACCATGGTCTCACACTTACAAATGTATAACAACTCAACTAGTGCACGAAGGCACAACGTTCTTATGACTCAATTAAGAAACAGAGAAATCCAGCTTCTCTCTGAATTCCTAAATATTTCTTGTGAAAAAAAGAAACTAATTTTGTAAGAACGTGTAAGAAATTTTACTAAGGTATGTACTATAGTTTATTATGGTCAACAGTGGGTACAGTGCTATTACTATGGTACTTTGTTCAATTCCATGGTATGTTTGGATACCACAATGGCTACCAAAGTATAGCAGGTATCTACAGTAATATGGTATCTTTGTACATACTATGTCATATTATATATGTTAGTATGGTAAAGTACAGGCAGTACCATATTACTATATGCAATATTAATAGTTTCAACATACACTATAGTAGTTAATTAATGGTAAATAGACACAGTGGTGCCATGCAATATAAATATTACAATTATGATGCATAAACATGTATAATATAGAACATATGATAGAACCATGTTCTATCCTCTAGTACATGTTCCGTTGCGCCTATATGTACTGTACCATGGTAGAATCATGCACTATAGTGTAGTACATACTATGTAGTACAATAGTACTGTCCAAAATACCATAGTACCGGTAACATGGTAAAAGTTCTTTCTTAAGTGAAATAATCCATATGTGTATCAAAAGCTAATACAGCTCAAAAAGACAGTAAGTATTAAATTGTTTGCATGCTAATAAATATTTTTGTACAAAAGAAACTGACCTATCAGTGATATCCAAAAGTGGGTGGGGCTTAAGTTTTAGAAATGTGATTGGCTGGAATAAACAAAACAACAACTGTAAAATAAATCTAGGGATCAGTAAGTGCTGGTTTAAATTTTATATATATATATATATATATATATATAAATTCAAATAATATAATGTGTATATACAGTATATGCACACATTACACATCAGTTTGTATTTTATTGTGGTATGTAATATAGTGTACTTTACTAAACATTACAATAGTAAGCACCATAGGACTTTATAGAGTAGAGTAGACATCATGGTACTTCAGTGGGTACCGTGGTAGTACTGTGGTGTATAACATGAGTACCACACTGGCTACCAAAGTTCAGCAGGTAACTAATATGGTACTGTAGATTTATACATAGTATACCATATTATATATGTTATTACATACTACTGGTATGGTACAGTACAGTACAGACCTTTGTAAAAGTATTGTATATTAACCTTTGGAGGGTACCATAGTATATAAATATCACCATTATGATATATAAATATGGGTTCATGGTGGAACCATAAATCGTACAATATTAAATGTACCATGGTACAAAAATATGTACCATGGTAGAACAATGTCCCATAGTGTAGTATATGTACCATATCAGCAAATAAGTACCATAGAACTGGTAAAACACCATGGTAAAACGTCTTATACAGTAGATAAGTAGCTAGCGTACGAAATTTACAAAAATCGTTTCTGATATCTGAAATGGTGGCAAAATGGTAGGCTATAAAAAAAAAAAAAAACTTATTTGTAAAGTTGAATTCTCTTCTTCATTTCCTTCAGCACTCAACACAGACCCCGTCACACACACGACTCTTTAAAAAAAAAAAAAAACTCCTCTGACCAAGAGGGCATCCGGTGTAAAACCTGCTGTTGTACAGATTGATTGTTCCTTAATTATTTTGAGCAGTATATTTACCTGTTGAGTTTTCACTACCTTTTAAGTGAACACTTGTTACAGACGCTTGTTGCAATTTATGTCAAATATGTCAATATCAATATATCAAATGTGATCATACAGGTATATAGAAGGAAGAGATCATACAAACATTTTTTTTTG
>JAQMYG010000013.1:13881331-13893353 GCA_030014215.1 Clariallabes teugelsi
CAATTAGCCTAACCTGCATATCTTTGGACTGTGGGAGGAAACCGGAGTCCCCGGAGGAAACCCACCAAGCACGGGGAGAACATGCAAACTCCATGCACACCGAGACGGGAATCGAACCCGGACCCTGGAGGTTCAAGGCGACAGTGCTAACCACTACACCACCGTGCTGTAGAATTTGGTAGCTGTTTTTTTTTTTTTTTTTTAATCCTGGATGAACTTGAGAAAACCAATTTATACTTTAATCCTTAAAAGGATTTCCGCACCATGCAAATCCCTATAACTTACTATAAAATATAAGTACAGCATATAAGTATATAGAGCTACAGTATACACTTGCTTGCACACTCTCTACTACTTTTAAAGTACTGCTGTAATCTGTGAAATTCCATCTGAGGTTAATAAAGTAATCTATCCGTATATGTAGAAATGGCAGTGTATTAGGATGAGCACATACACACACTACCAGTCAAAAATCTGGACACACCTTCTAATTCAAAGGGCTTTCCTGATTTAAATTTCTATCTACATTGTATAGATAGATAATGTTGACGGCGTCCAAAATATGCAATAATCTCTAAAATTTATTATTATTATTATTATTATTATTATTATTATTGGTGTGGTGGCTTAGCAGTTAGCACTATCGCCTTGCACCTCCAATTTTTGGGTTGGTCCCAACCCCGGGGTTTGTGTGCATAGAGATTGCATATTCCTCCTGTGCTTGGTGGGTTTCCCCCGGGTTCTCTGGTTTCCTCCCGCAGTCCAAAGACATGCAGATTAGGCCTACTGTCATTCCCAAATTGCCCGTAGTGTGTGAATGAGTGTGTGAATGTCGATCAGACCATAGGACCTATCCTGATTGTAAAATGGGAATAAATACAATGCTCAGCTGGTATACTGGATGGACTTCAGAGGTTCCCAAATGGATAATAATAATAATAATATTATGATAATAAATGGACTGCTGTAGCGACCCTGAATGGGAACAGCGGAAATAGAAAGATTATTATGAATAATAATAATAATAATAAATACTCACTTAATCCATTATGACTTTAAAAATTCAGAGAGGTTTTGGCATTAACAATACCAAAAGCAAAAATGTGTTTTTATTCTTTGTAATTTAGACGCATCTGATAGATTCCAGGTTAGGGAGCGGGCGGTAATATTTTTGCTAGCCACTGTAAATAGTTTATACCAAAGCTATGACGGATTGTAGTTTGATCGTATTTGGCCAAATCACAGGCATAAGTTAAATTTATTCACAAACTGATGATGTTTCCATCATCGAGCATGAGGCTAAGAGAAAGTCACAACGTCATGTCCCATGCTACTAATATTAACGTTAATACATACGAATGTAGGTAATGAGGTCACAAAAACAACATTCACAGGCTCTGAAAGCTCTGAAGAAGTGCCAGCATGAACAGTTTATATGGGCGTCTCAGACGTTCCCGCTGTGTGTCATTGACTTTCAATAGCCAGTGTGCTTTGATTCACACTGTTTGTCTGACCTGCTACAATAAACAGTCTTCACTTCATGACGGGGACAAAAAAACAGCTTCTCTTTTCAGTCCTTCCAACCGACCAAACCACACGACTGAAAGCTGTGTACTTTGAGTGCCTTTTTGAAGTCGTCATACACATTTGTGTGTATTTATCTAACATTTCCATGGCCTGAAGATGGACTTAACTAGTTCACGAACAGCAGGAGACGCAGTTAGCGGTTTCTCTGTTGTAATAGAGAAAACACTGGAAAGCGTTGAAGGTTTAATGGCGACTGTCTGTTAGACTTTCACATTTTTACCCTGTTATGCATTTTATACATCAGTGATCTTTATTTCATCTTTTCTTTACGATTGTATTAAAGACAATTGAAAATTCTATAAAATTCATAAGCAAATACCTAAGACTCTTAGGTCCCTCATGTTTCTTTAGTAAGTCTCTATTCATGGTTCTCTTGACAATATCTGTAGACGTATGAGGTATGATTGAAAATCAACTTTGAGTGATTAACAATAGCCGTCTCAATTCTGATTGGACAAAAGATCTAGCTGCAAGGCTAAGGGTGTTACTCGATTCAGAAGCCATATCCTTTGAAGGACGCGTTTGAAGGCTGATTACGTTAAATTGTCGCAACTAAGGTTAAACCGTTTCAAGTCTCCTTTAAATTGAGGACAACAAATGCAGCCTTCTTTCCACAGACAACGCAAATGCAACAGTGTCTACTTCATGGTTCAACTTATCCCAAGATTATTTGTGAGCCTTGGAAGAGATTGGAAGAAACGATGGCGGACGCAAGACCAAAGGGTATTAAATATGTGATAAAAATAACATATATAATATGGTGGCATGGTGGCTTAGTGGTTAGCACTGTCGCCTTGCACCTCCAGGGTCCGGGTTCGATTTCCGGCCAAGTTTGACTCCTACCTCTGTGCTTGGTGGGTTTCCTCCGGGTACTCCGGTTTCCTCCCACAGTTCAAAGAACAAAGCACCCTGTCCAGGGTGTACCCCGCCTCATGCCCCAAGTCTCCCTCATGACCCTGTATACAGGATAAGGCGTAATGAACTGAGCATATATATAAAAAGATAATAATAATTAAAAAAAGGGATTCACGTAAAACATCTCCATGAGAGACAGCGTTTCCTAAAATGAAGTTATAACACAATGTTAACTCCGCTCTAAAGGTCTTCTATCGGGTTGAGGTCGGGACTCTGTGCAGGCCAGTCAAGTTCTTCCAGACTAAACTTGCTCATCCATGTCATTATTGACCTTGCTTTGCGCACTGGTGCGCAGTCATGTTGGAACTGGTGTGAAGGTGTTTTTCAGGAGTTGGGCCTGGCCCCTTACATCCCGTGAAAGGAACTCTTAATGCTTCAGCGTTCAAAGACATTTTGGACAATTTTATGCTCCCAACTTTGTGAGAACAGTTTAGGGATGACCCCGTCCTGTTCCAACATGACAGTTTTTAACCATGATCACCAAACAGCTGGTGATGCAAGTAGGAAGTCCTTTGTAGACCAACTTGTCTCACTTTGGTTCGCCCTATACAATCAGCTAATGCCACAAGCCTTAGACCATCCAGACCAGATCCTTCAAAGAATGCGCCTCCGAAATGAGACACACCTTAATGAAGGGTTTTAGATTTTCTCTGTTGGTTCGGACAAATCATTGTTAACATTTGCAAAAGTGTAAAGTCTTTCTACACCTCCTTACATACCCAGGACGTTCATGTAGCATTAGAAAGAATTTTTCGGAAAGTCTTATCCATCCTCTGCAGGCATCTGCAGTGACATCCTCTCATGCTGCATTTAACGCAGACAGAATATTTTTAGATGGATGGATGGATGGATAGGTGAATGGATGGATGGATGGATGGATAAATATATAGATGGATGGATGGATAAATAGATGGATGGATGGATGTCTTATTCATCCTGAAGGAAATTTCAAAGGTCAGTTCCTTGACTGGGAAACTGTTTTTCATTACTGGCTGATCATTAGTCGATCTAACGCTTCAAACTTTCCTCTCCATTTGTGAAAGTCAAGATTCAACAGCTCTGCATAATCATTTGCAAAAATGTACCGACGCATTTTCATTTTTCACAAAAGAATGAGAGATTGCTTTTATGATGTGTACAAGTGACTAAATGATGTGAAGCTTGTACAATTCACTGAGAATGTTATCACTTTTTGTTTAGTGGGTAGTTGTTGTTTTCTTTGAGCAGACGTTTGTCTAAGGTGTCATTACTTTGTAACAGTCAGAGGTAAAGCTGAAAAGGTTCGGCTGCTCAAAAATAAATGTTTCTCCAAAGGTTTCCAGAACGGAGAATGAGTCTCTCAGGAAGCTGCTTGTTTCGCAGACTTTTCACGAAATTGAAATATCACTATAATTAGATAAAGAATAGAAGTCGTTCAAGTCAAACCGGGACTTGTGATAAAAGTTCCCGTGAATACAGGAAAACTGATTGACATTTAGTGAAGACTTCAAGCGCAATGCGGTGATGAGACTCCATGAATGACAACTCTGGCCGAGTCCACTGCTCGGGAACCCCTGATCCTTGAAAATTGATCTATAACATCAACTATCTTACCGCGACTCTTGGAGCTGGCGACTGTTGGAGCTGACCGATCTTTCCTGATTTTCTCCCCTAATTTAATTGTGTCCAAGCTCGGCCAATCAGCTCTCTCTAGGCCTCCGGCTGTAAGAGGTAACAGCCTCACCCGGGGTTCGAACCAGCGATCTCCGGATGATAGTGCGAGCACTTTAGCACTGCGCCACTCGGAGGCCCCGGTATAAGTAGTTTTAAATGTCTATGGTACTACGTAGCCAAAAAGTGACGAAAATAAACCATGGAGATGAGAAACTTACAAGATTTTCTTTTAAACTTCCACTGATTCAACTTTAAAATATCAGTTACCTTTAAGGTTCTGGGGTCAAATCCGAAATGGAAAGCTACTGTAGCACGCTGTGTCCCTTGTTCCATACACCATGTAATGTTCTTAATCAGGGGTTAAAGAGGGATTGGGGATTCAGCCTCGTCTTAGTAGCAAGGGATTATATTGAGACATAAAGGCAAGTTTTTACTTTCATAATTCTGCACAATCAAACGTTCTTATTTGACGACTTAAGGTGTAAATAATTTTAGGATGTGATGTCAATTTTAAATTGTTAACTGTTTCTTTTTTATTCTACTTAATAAAAATAAATGCTATCATATTGTATTGTTGTGGATCATGTTTATAAGACTGTGCATTCGGGCAATGATGCATTATTAATCAGTTTGTATATAAATAGCCTGCTTTGCTCAACCTGATGTTTTAGTACTAATATAATATCATTTTCTTTTTTTTTATTAATACGAACATTTGTGCACCATAACATTTTTAGTGCATTTTTAGGTTTCATTATATTGCGTCTTCGCTGTCTCAAACATCCACATTGCTCCTAAATAGGAAAGTCTCAGCTTTCTGCTCGTACTCGTATTCGTGTATTTGCGATCTGAATATGATAACACGCCTTTGGGGTACATTCGACGCTGAATAAACAGTTAATTAAGTCGGATATTGGTGCTGAGCAGTTAGCCGCTCACAGGGCAGTCACCCGTTATTAATTTCTGTTTAGCTTTCGGACGAGCCCTGTACTCTGAGCGTGTCACATTTCTCCTGCTCCGTAGCTGGCAGACAGAAAGCATTAACGTCAGAGGAGCCGTTTCTCACTCTCCGAGAGGCAGGGAGGGAGGGAGGACGGAGAGATGCAACACCTGTTGTGGAGGGCAGTGAAGCTTGCGATTTAATTTTATCAGTTTCTCATTAGGGCGGGGGCCGAGGGAGAGGAACCCGGTGATGATGGGAGTCAGCGAAGCAAGCCGAACAGCGTCAGATAGAGCGATACATAAACCACTGAGTGGATTCAATAACAGGACAGAGAGAAGGAAAGAGAGGCAGACAGAGATAGGAAGTGGTAAACATGCCCGGAGAAATGTAATCTCAATATGCTAATGTGTACAGGATAGATTTTGTACAAATTGTACGATGTGCTCATACGGTATTACGATTGTAATGCTCACAATAACAAGAATAACATGGTGGATGGACAGATGGTCAAACAGATGGATAAATGGCCAGATGGATGCATAGATGCTTATATGATCAGGCAGAAGGAAGGATATGTGGACAAATAAATCATTAGACGGTCATAGAGACAGATAGGCTTAAAAGATGAATGGATAGAGGGATGGATGATTAGATGGTTGGACAGGAAGACAGACACCTAGATGGACAGATAGATGATTAGATGCTCAGACAGACAGGCAGATATTTTGAAAAACAAACAGATAAATAGATGATGGATGTACACTTAAGCAGTTAGATAATCATTGATAGATGGACATCCTCAAGGGTAGATGGAGCAGTGAGTTGTTAGATTCTTACACACACTGATAGAAGGACAGATAGACAGATGATGGACGACTGGTTAGACAGACAGACAAACAGACGCATACTGTAGCTAGATTGGCAGACTGATTGAGAGATCAATGATTCAAGAATACAGATAGAGGAATGAGGACAGATATTTGGACAGCCAGAGAGACAGTCAGATGGACAAATAGAAAATTAGGTGGTTTGACAATCAAATCCATAGATGGACAGCTACTAGAAAGGATGGAGAGGCAAACTGACAGACAGGCAGATTAAAGGATAAAAACATAGATGTAGGAACATATGGTTAGACAATCAAATGTGTAGAGGAACAGATGCACAGATAGGTAGACAATATGAAGAAGTGATAGTTGGTTAGATGGTCAATTGGATGGATAGATTGGCAGATGGATAAATAAATGGGTAGATGATTAGACAGACACATACTGTAGCCAGGCAGATGGAGGGTTAGGTAGCCAGGTTGGCTTGACATCATCTAATCATGATGTGACCTTCATATATATTATCCTAAATGGCTCCATTCTGGTGGCCACATGATGTTCTAGTGTTGTCTGAGATCAGGTTAGATTATATTCATCTTCTAAGTGGTTGTAAGGTTGGGGGGAGCAATGTTTTTCCTTCAGCTGGTTTCATAATTGCGTTCTGACTACACTCCTCGAGAAAGCTGCGTTGCACACATAAACCGTCAGCTCTCTCTGCATTAGAAATGATGATGCCGGCCTGTGGGTGAGCACCATTTGCCTGAATCCATTGTGTTTTCAATTGTCTCGTCTGTCCGCCATAAAGGAAAGAGTGAGGAGGCTCCTGCTGTGCCGAAGCACCGCGGCAAATTGAAAGCGTAATTTCGAACAATATGGGGCCCAGCGGTCGGGGAAACCGATTGCCTCGGCAATTCTCTCAGAGACGAATGCAAAAGTTGGGGGAAATGAAAGCATCGCTCCGAATAAATAAGATGGGAGAATAATGGCAGGAGTAAATGACTTTCGCCTGAGGTTAGTGTGGGCTCATTGGGTAAGTCCATTTGGAGTCACCCAGTGGTCCTTTGCTCTTCTTGGAGATCCTGCTGCTCTGGCCACATTGCCCTTCAGAAATTAATCGGCAAATGATGTTACTGTAGATGCTGAAAATTTTCTCATGACAAAGCTGATTGTTTTTTTTGTTGTTTTTTTTTGTATTCTATATCAGCAAAACGTGCGACCTCTGATCTGGCTCTTGTATTTTCAAATGGATTGTAATTCACTCAATGCCCAAATATAACAACAATAAAGAGGCATCTGGAACAGTTAGATCCTCCACAGAACCACCATCAGTGGCCCCTTGGGCAAATGTTAAAGAGTTTAGCTACCAATATGATTTGATTGTATTTTGTCTGGATTGTAGGACGGAATACAATTTTAGCATTCAAATTGTCTCAAAGCAGATTTGCAGATATGGCTCATCTCAAGCCAAGCATGACCAAGAATGGAAGGAGAAGCTGCTTAGGCTGAATCTAAATTGATAAAGATTCTGTACAGATGTGAATAGGAGGCATATTGTTTGTATGATTGCTGGTTTGTTTGTTTCTTTTGCTTTCTGTGTGCATCATGATTGGCTTAATTTGCCTTGCAAAAGTCTTTACAAAAGAATGTATTTTATTTTTTTTAAAACAATACTTTAAAACAGTCCATGTAGACCACGCAAAGTATACAGAGTATAATATGGTAGGATATCTGATAGAATATCCACTACAGTTTTCTAGAATTAAAAAAATATATTCTTTAATTGCTGCATGTTTAAACAAACATGGTCCATCATTATCATTATTATCAGAAATAATATAAGAGTTGCAATTAAGTTAAGGTTGGGTCCCCATTTTGATTAACAGCAGAAGTAACATATCCAGAAAACCTTTCTGTTCTTTCTGCAAATGTAAACCAAAAGAGGAAGTATATCTGATAGTTTTGCAATAAGCACGATAGGGAGTGCTGTTGTAGTGAATATCAGCACTCTTCACTCCAACAGCATGTCCATGAGTGTGATATTGCTTTTATATAACAGTTCCTCTAACACCACCTATTATCAACAGGTTATGATTTGTTTGTTTAATTAACCAACGCATATTCTCCTGCGCCCGGTGGAGCTGGCGGCGGCCAGTTAACGTAATTAACAGGGGTGAAAGCATTACATTTTTTTTTTTATGTCTGAAATTTTAACCAGTACTATGTAGACAAAAGATGAGGAGAATAAACCATAGAGGTTCTGAGAAACTTACGAGATTTACTTTACATTTCCGTTTAATTCACTGTAGAACATCAGGTTCAAACCCACAACTAAACATAAAATGGAAAGCTAGTGCCCTGTGTAGGGTACAATCCCTTGTTCTTACGTATGTACCATATAGATTCTTGAATATAGGAAATCGGCTTTGCGTTATAAGCTAATTTAGCTTTGTGGCTCGCATTAGCCATGACAGAACAACATGGATGTATTCAGAGGCAATTTGGACCAACTTACGAAGAGACAATGTATTGTTTTTTTGCACCCATGACCGGTTTTGAAGGTGGGTTTTGGTAGGCAGCTGCTGTCCCCTCTTTCCAGAAGTGCAGACTGTACTGACCTACTTCCACCCATGGTGGCAACTCACAGTTAGGGTAATTAAAAATTGTTAGAACCCATGATGGAGCATGAAACATACTGTCTAGTTAAAAGTCCCAGTGTTGTTATGGTCTGTATCAGCACTCATGGAACGCCTCTCGTCCAATCAGATTGCTCGGTTGGAACTGACTGCTGTATAAAATATTGTCATCAACCATGAATAACAGTTACTTCATTTAGGAAAGACATCTTTATGAAAGATAGCTAGATAGCTTAAGTCAGTAACACAGTGATAGGAAGACTGATCAGGAACTTGACTGAGGTTAAATAACTAAAAGTTCAAAGGTTGAATAAAGTTCCTCAAATTGCTGTTTGTTTCAACAGTAATTTTTCAGTTATTTATTCTGGTATCTTTGGATACTGGTAGAGTGTACATTTAATAATACAGGTGTGCCATCCTTTCCCCTTTTTTATGGACACCAGTGTCATTGGACAGCTCAGAATGATCCGCCATCTCAAAAATATCTTGTAATGGTGGTTAGTTTCCACTAATGGACAAGGTGTTGCTGGCACTCATAATACACTGATAATGGCCGAAGAGTGCTATAGGCTGTATGTTGGCTTCTCTACTATACTGGCATCTCCTGATATACATCAGTATGTGTGTGGAATAATAGCAATAACAGGACCAGGATCATTATGGTACATTATATCCACTGCGACACAGCTTATCATTGCTGGTGTTCCTTGGTGCATAGTGACAATGTGTGTAAGGAGTGTGTGTGTGTGTTGCATAGCTGGCAGTTATGTGGGGTTGTTGGAGACCTGATTCAGCTGAGCGATGGCCCTGGGGGAAAATCTGTTTCTCAATCTGGAGGTGCGGTGCATAAACAGCCGGGTGGCACCTGCTGGACAGCAGAAGGGGAAATAGGTGATGGCAGGGGGAGAGCAGGGTCGTAAGTGATGTTGGCGTCTTTATGAGAGCAACATGTATTATAAATGTCCTCCAAGTCTGGCCATAATAATAATAATTTCCTGCAACTGACAGGAACTCAAAGAATCGCTGGCATTCATTAAAAAAATACTCTCTATAATGCAGAAATAGAAGACAACCTGCATTGTGTGTTATAAATATTTCATAATAAAGCGAAATGTTTTGGATAGTTTGTGTTTTGTGTACACTGATTGGCATTGAGACATTGATAAGTGCACCATATGGCCAAAAACTGAAAGGGTGTTTAGCTAAAGAGAGCCCTCACTGTAAAATAAAACTAATGTAAAAGAGACTTGACAGCACTGGGATCGAGTAACAGTACGACTAACTTGTTCAGTTTGAGCTAACTTTGATCTCACGGTTAAAAACATCGAGTGGTCCTGTTGGTGCGTCTTCAATTAACGGAGCAGTGCTTCAGCCAAGCTCAAGGTTTAATGGAGTTTCCAGTTTCATTTTTCATTCCAGGAGACTATGCACAAGCTTTGCATCTTTCCCAAACCTAAAATATGTGCAAATCATTTCCACAAATGACCTATCAACGTCCTGGCAGTCAGCACTGAGCGGTTTCTGCTCCCGCCAGGAACCAGCGAGGTGACGCACATAGTTACCTCTTAACACCGTGAAATATTACACGAGTGAAAATTCACAGATTTAAATTAATGCTTGTAAATATTTTATGATACAGATACACAGAATCAAATAGGGGGTATACTGGGAAAAAAAAAAAATCTGTCTGTTCTAGTTGGGGAAGCATGGCCTAATCAGTGTCTACACTTTTCATGCACTGAAATATATAAACTTTTTGAACTGACCGAATCACATTTTATTTATTCCACAAATAGCTCGGTTGCCTTAAAGGCATTGCGTCTCAGGGACTGAGGTGCACTCCTTCAAAAAATACATAAACGCTTGAAAGTCCGGATCAAAGTTGGTTTCTCGTCTGAAGTTAATTGGTATTCAATTAAAATACACTGAAAAACTCGTCGCATGCTACGACGCCATAAATCACTTGTCCAAACATTGTCAGGACGAGCCTCAAGGGTTTGGCACTGCTCACGGAGCGTGGCACATTTGGAAAAGCCGTGCAGATCTGCTGTTGCCTTTGGCACACTCATCCGCGGATAATGGCCAAGAGATGTGATTGCTTCTGACAGCAGGCCAAAGGCCCATGGGCTACCCTGTGTCCCGCCAAGATCACATTTCTTTCTGTGCTTCTTTCTGTGGTTTCAGATCAACCCCTTTTATACCAGGTCACTGTCAGGACTCCTAACAGAGCTACTGGACATGTGCACGTTCCGCACTTCTGCTGCATGTACGCGGTATGTTTGCTCAAATGGTCTATCAACAGGCATCCTGACCCTGATTGGGTGAGATCAGTCTCACCAACCATTTCCTGTGCATGCCGGCGGAATCTCCCTGGTTTGTGCCTAAAGCCACGCAGTAACTGGACAGTCTCAGGGTTTGGTGTTTTCATTCAGAAGGCAAAGCTGTTTGGCAGTCTGCCTTCCTATTTAAACAAAAATATGGGTTTGGCAATGGGCAAAGCTATTTAGTTGGTGGATTACACACAAATTTCATAGTTTTTATAGTTTTCTTCCTGAACTTTTTCGTTCAAAGGGCTCGAGGGAATTTTGTCCAAATATGGACCGCACAGTGGTTCTAGCAAACAGAAAGGAGAGTAATACACAGGGGTGAGTGTGAGGGGATGGAGAGCGGAGTTTTGGCTATGAGAATGTTTTTCTGCGTCAATGTGAGGGCGGCGGTGTTAACCCTTTTGCATCCAGTTCACACACACATACACACAACTGACAGATCAGTATGGAATTGTTAATTGTGGTGAAATACTAAACGGTTTTACTGTTTAGACAAGGGTGTAGTATACACATTTAGATACACATATACCTTACACATATAGCTACATATTTTTTAATTACACTGATCAGCCATAAGATAATAACCACCTGGTTGTCGGATTCCCCTTGTGCCTCGAAACAGTTCTGGCCCCTGAAGGCATGAATCCACTCTATGGTGTGCTGGGGTGTCTCACACTGGGCCGTTGGCAGCGGATCCTATGGTTTGTGAGTTTGCGTCTCCATGGATCTGACTGGGTATCCCATTGAGATTTGGGAATTTGGGAGACTGGATCAGCAACTGTAAACTCTTTGCCTGCTTATGTGACAGGCTCTGATGCAATGGGTGGTCTGATACCTTTCTATCATAGCCAGGATTTACTTTTTTTCAGCAGGTTGTGCTACTTTGACTGTTCTGTGGGATCGAACCGGATAGGCTAGTCTTAATTGCTCCCCACAGGCATTAATGAGCCTAGGTGCCCATGATCCTGTCACCAATTTACTGCTATATAATTGGTAATTAACATTATTCAGTTCACCTGGTGGTGGTGTTAATGTTATGTTATACACGACCTTTCAATACCTAACTCCATGATGGTTCCTGATTTTTATTTCTTTCTACATTGTAAAGGAATGCTGAAGGCATCCAAAAAATGCATT
>JAQMYG010000013.1:13939748-13949913 GCA_030014215.1 Clariallabes teugelsi
AAAATATAAAGTAAAAATAAAACAAATTAACCTGCACTTTACCTTTCAAAAAAGTAAAAAATTAATCCCGACAGATAGGAGTGTGTGTGTGTGTGTGTGTGTGAAAGAAAAATCTTTGCTCGTCTTGCGGAACACTCGTAAACCGCGTTACTCGTAATCCGAGGTTTCACTGTATTTTATTTATATTTTGTGTAAAATTTATCCATCCATCCACCTAGGAATCTCTGAGGTCTAACTAGAGTGATGTACGAGCAATTTGGGAACACCAATTAACTTAATCTGCATGTCTTTGGACTGTGGGAGGAATCTAAAGTATCTGGAGGAAACCCACCAAGCCTCCAGATCCCGAGGCGGGAAATGTATATACACCATTTCTGTTCTATTCTATTTTATTCTACTGTATATTATGCAGACCCACTCCAAGTGTCTGTAACGGTGCAAATAAGTGAGATAATTGAAGACAAATGTGCAGGTCTCACTTTAATAAAAATTAAGTCCAGATAACGGGAGACACTCCTCTTGCACTGCAAGTGACAAATCCACAGGCCACATCTCCTTCTCCTTCCATTGGGACTAATTGTGACAGATGATAAGCTCCCTGTTCTCGGGACTGATAGGCACAGAGGCCACACCTCCTTCGCTGGGACTGATGTGAACAAAGACCATGCCTACTTAACTGGGACTGAATGACACAAAGACAACGCCTCCTTCTCTGGGACTGATGAGCAGAGATACAGTACAATATATTCTGTTTCAAGACTAAATGGCCAAAGGCTATGCCTTCTTCACTGGGCACCCAGGCCACGCCTCCTTTACTGGAACTGTTGGGCACAGAGGCCATGCCTCCTTCACTGTAGCTGATGTTCACAGATGATATGCCATCCCCCTCCTGCGTCTCCTTTGCTGGGACTGAGGGATACAGATGCCATGCTCCTAGTTCCTAAGACTGAGTGGAACAAAGACCACACCTCCTTTACCACGACAGATACATTAAGAAACTACTTCTATCACTGGCACTGACAAGCCTAGATACAGCAGCCCCTTTTTTTCCGAAAACTGATGAGCACAGGCGTCACAACTTTTTTACTGAGACAAGCACAACTGACATGCTCCTTTTTCAGCACACACAGGAAAAAAAGAGCAGTGTAGCTGTCATCCACATAAATGCCTGGTTTAAAGAAAAATCCACTTTCAAACTTTTTGCCCGAGACAGTGCCTAAGGGGGCAAAATCGTATATTACTCTTCTTTTTCTTTTTTGTGGATTAGTGTAAGACATGGCCGTGACCTAAACCTTAATTTGCAAGTCTGTGAAACCGATATTTCTGCCGACCATTTTGGTTAAGATGGCCCTTTGTTGCTTGTAAGCTTAACAGCTTCAGCGGCAAACTGAAAGAGATAATTAGATGAGATGACGTCAAACCCCAAACATTTTTGCCTGCTTCGTTTGAGCAACATGTCCTTCCATTTTCTATGGAGTACTAAAATCTTTCCTTTGTACAACACACTCAATTTTCCCCCAGGTTATTAGACTTTATGAGAAATATGACTGAGCTGAGCTGATATTTAACACACGTAGAGGCTTTTAGACAAGAAAGATTATATGTATTTCTATTATAATTAGACTCCAGGTCATAGGAAACCTCTTTATTACTGCAATTAATATCTGTGAGCCGGATTTGTATGGGCTAAGCGTGTTATTAAACCCAGCGACATAATCACATGGGTAGCCAGGAATAGATGGTAAACATGAAGGAGGGCTTAATAACGTTCTTCTGGAACTTTCTGTGGCAGAGTTGAATGTTTCGGATATTGTGGGATGTATAACTGACAATTCCAAGTAGTTGTTGCTAAGGTTTCTCGCTGCTCTGTGCTTTAGGTAATGATTGAACCTTTACCTATGTCGAGCCAGGACAAAGAGAGGAAAAGACATAAGGAGAGTATGGAGGTTAACCGCAGTCGTTCTCAGATCGGCTGACCACTTTTATCCGTTTAAAGACACCACAGTCTACGGCGAGACAGCAAAGGTCGCCGACGGCCATCGTCTCATATTCCTATTCATCGGCAGCCTGCGTAAAGCATTGTGGTGATTCATATCTGTAATCTCCTCCCGAGAATGTTTTTTTTCCTCCCTCTGCTCTGTGGCCATGAGACTTAAAGATGAATGGTTTTCATTTGAGCATTGGCAGGTCACATGTAGGCCAGGGCAATGGCGCGCCACTCTGAAATGCAAATGCGATGGAGAACCTGCGGTTCTCTTCCAGTCAACACAAATCACGTCTATTTGGATTGTACAGGAGAGAGCGAGAGACATACGACGGCAGAAGGAAGGAGGGAGAGGGAGAGAGAGAAGAAAGATATTTTAGGGCTACGTTGTCTTATCCAAGTGCGAGGTTTGTACAAGGTCACAAATTGTTTATACTTTTTTGCCAGTATTACAAAACCTCTGGTGACCTGGTGAACAAGTTCATGGCCAATCAGAGTGCATTTTGGGATTGCTGTAATGAGTCAGACATAATCATGTAATATGCTCTGGGTTTCAATGCTGCCTCGTAGCCTCTCAAATTGAAAGTAGTCCCGATTTTGCTCACTGACATGACAGAAATTAGATTTTATCGTAACAATTATATGACATGACCACAATACTTTACTCAACTGATCAATAGCCATGGTACTACCAAAATATTTTTTACTACATCATATCAGCCCATAAAACAGTTTACTATGGTATGTATTATAGTTTACTATGGTATCTTTGTGGTAGAATATGTGCTATAGTGTGGTACTACACACACACACACACACACACACACACACACACACACAAACATGTTAATATTTCAATAGTTTGTTTTTGCAAGATAGTTTTCCTCATGTTAGCTAAACATGCTCCCTGGTGTTAGCTGATGATGCTAGCTAATGTTTGCTAGCAAAAACACCTCTTGGTCTAAATGACACAGGATAATAGTTCTAAAATATGTCAAATATAAATGATTTTAATAATGTTTTCACTGTTAAAAATAAACAGTACAAGTGTATAATTAATATTATTTGTATAATAGTTTCCCTAGCTATTCCCAATCTAGCTAGCTTGCTAGGTTCTCGGGTTTAACTGTATCAAATTTTATTCCAAAAACCTACCAGAAGGTTATTTTATTATTATAATTTTTTTTTTTTTTTTTTTAGATAGAGAGAACATGTAAAAGCCCACACAGAGAGTAACTTAAGCTGTGGACCTGAGGCAGCAAATGATAAAGTTAAATTATTACTGTAGGTATTTTATTTGCTGAATTGTGAAAGAAATTGCATCATATTGCAATGCCTTCTGGGTAAGTTGAGCAGCTGAAATCTGCACTGACGCTGACTTGATACCAGAGATCCAAAAAGAGTAATCTAGCACTTTATTTAATAAATTTGACAAAACTACTACTACGTACTACTACTACTACTACTACTACTACTACTAATAATAATAATCGTCATCATCATCATTATTATTATAATGATTATTATTATTATTATTATTATTATTATAAGTAGAAGACGTAGTAGTAGTAATAGATTTTTGGTTTAATAATAATATTATTTTTTAGTTGCGCTGTGGCTTCACTCCTGGAAGAACTGCATACAAAAGGGGGTAAAAGTGAAAGAATTAAAAAAAAAAAAAAAACTAAAGTGCAGAGCCAAACCAGTGATTGGATCAGGATTGTTTATGAAGAAAGATGGACAGAGAAGAGAACAGAGCGAGACCATAACCACGGTGACCTCAGTCAGTGGTGGTAAAAACCCGGAGAAAACAGAAAATATGATCGTATAGCGGGGCCAGGTTTCTGAAATCAAATAAACGTGTGAAAATGAGAAAACTTCATTTGTGACTCGAACTGCAAACCCACAGAAACAGAAATCCACAATAACAAAACCAGGGAATGTTGACGGAAACTCGGCCTGGTAACGTGTGATAGTATCGCTCACATCCAACATAACTGCAGTGAGACAAGTCATGTCTCCAAAATGTCTCATGCCTGATGACAGTATAACTTATATTTCCTTCCCCACTACACACTTAACTTCACACTGTATTTTATGGGCTATTTAAACGTTGACGGAATGACACTCCAGAGCCCCCTACTGGTGGCTGAACATAGTACATATTCTGGCTAGTTCTAGCTTATTCTGTATTTCACTTGAAATACAGTCACTTATTTTTATAAGAATACCTGACACCATTTTTAAGTACCTTTATAAGATAACTAGTATGTTTTATAGTTGTGTCCTATATTATAAGCAAAGCGGGAAGTATACTGTCGTCGCAACAATCCTGACCTCCTGCATTCTGTCATCCTTATTCACATTGGTCATTATATAGAATCAGTGCATAAATTTAACTCATCTTAATTGTATGGCATTGCCTGACCCCTTTTGACTTTTCCACCATTATTCTGCAACTGCTTCCATTTACTTGATACAATGGACATAATAATCACTGACTTTAAAGTATACATTATACTTTATTAATCCTTTCACAAATAGGCTGTGATTTCAATTAAATTACTGAGATATTTAATGCAAGTTCCTGAATTCTAAACAAGACTTGGGAAGGGTGTAATTTATCAGCCTGATATTAACCAGGTTCCAGCTTTAAGTGCATGAGAAATTTTACCGACACAATCAGTGTGAGAATATAAAAAAGCAATGATATTTTCTTTATTTTTGGAGAAATTTTTGTCATTTAGAAATCATAACGCCTAAATTCTGCAAATTTGTCAGTGCATTTTTCATTTTATCGTTTGCTTTGTGCAAAGTCAGTGCAAGCTTAGCTGCTGTGATTACAGCTAACTAGTTATGTGTGACATCCAACAAACACATTTCCCACAGTGCGTGCCGTATTGTTCAACACTTTAGTGCCCACCTTCTCATGTCTTTTTTTTTTCACAGAGATATCAGCTTTCCCAGAAACACCTGACTTTGTTGGCCGTCAAGAATCCCAGAAGGCGTTCTGTGAGTGATTTTAAAATGGAAGTCATCAATATTATAGTTCCTTCATTAAATGGAATGACTGCTGAAACTCAGTGACCGCTGATGGTTTTGCTATACTCTGCTTAAAAGAGGCCAGAATAAGAGAGAGACGGAGGGAGAGAGCGATAGAGTATGAACGACAGCCGGAGAATGTTTGACACAGATAAATTCGGCTCATTTTGAACGACTGCGGGGCTGAAATGAAAAGGCCATTTTCTCTGCTAACGGTTGCCAGATCATGACTCAATGCCAGAGTCATTCAGCAGCCTGGACACACATTGCACATTCTCATTGTGTCAAAGTTGGCAAGATACGCCGCTTTGATTTTCCTGTCTGTTTACCAGACAGCAGATAAACGAACATGGTGTGCGTGCATGTGCACTTATGAGGCGGAGATGAGCTTAATTGGGACTGACTTATTCTCATTCTGACATGTCATGACACCATGATTAGAAAATGTGATGTCCCCTGTTTCATTTCCAAGCTGCAAATATTTATATCACACCTTTTTTTTTTATGTTGTTGGAGGGGTGCAGTTTTGCCACTGTGATTTATCACTTAAGTTACGTTGCCAGGTTGGAGGTATGGAGGTAGGAGGGAAGATTAAAGAAACAGACATATTTACCTGAGTTGACTTCACAAATTGGAGATATGGCCATTCTTGCCCATTTTTTTTTTGGTTTCCCGATTGGGGATATGTCCATTCTTGCTGGCTTTGTGTTTGCAGATTAGAAATGCAGTTATAATTCACCCATTTTCAGTTTCCAAATTGGGTACACACATTTTTGGCAAGTTTGGGTTGCCAGATTGGATGTATTTAAATTGGAGGTATTTATTCCTACCCAAGTTTGGTTATTTATATTGGAGGTAAAGCTATTTTCAAAATGTGCTTGGGTTTCCAGCTTGACAGAATGACTGAAACGGATTCCAGAAACGAGCTACAACCCTCCTGAAAAGTTTATATTTGCAAAGTAGAGGAACAGGAAAGCTACTGTTACTGACAGGGTTTCGAGAATGTATGCACAATAAGGCTGCAGTTTGTGTTGCCCGGCTTGAGGTACGGCAATGTGCTTTACCAATTTGGGTTGCAAGATTGGCCTACTAACCTACTTTCAGTTGCCAGATTGGAAGGACAGCAGTGCCAGAACCAGTTTGAGTTTGTAGTTGGAGGCATAGCCATGATTAATCAGTTTAGGTTTCCAGACTGCATGTATGACCATGGGTCACCAGATTGAAACAATGGGCATGTTTACTCTTTTAAGGTTTCCAGATTGGAGAAACAGCAGTGTTTAACCAATTTATGCTTTCAGATTGGTAGTTTGACCCTGGTAGTGTTGTTGTGTTTAACAGATTAGGAACACAGATATACTACATCAGTGCCAAACATGGCTCTTTCACCCATATAACATCAGGTTGGAGATGGACATATGTGATTCTTGTCCATTGATTAAGAAAAAAAGAGGAGCTGACCACACACTGGGAAAGTGTTCTAGTAATTAAATGATTAATGGTATTGGTAATTTAACTGTGTTTTAAAATGTTTCTGTTCCCCAAACCCTCTGTGAGATCTGACTCTGGCTGCAATCTTTAGAGAATATCGAGTCAATGCAGTTTCTCTACAACTCCCATGACTCACTGTACAAAAAAACAGCCAATATGTCATTAATGCATGTGTTACTCTACAAGTCCCATGATTTAAAGGAGCTATGGCATTTATAACAGCGGGATGTTATACATCAATTCAGCAATCAGCAGTTCTTTTTCACTTTTTTGACCTCTGCCAGGAAATGATATTGAGTTCAAGGCAAATAAAGTGAGAGAAATGATTCTTAGTGATTGGACTCTGGCTTCTGTGTGTCCCTGGCCACTTGACAATGCTGGAGACATTACTGGGTCAAAAACACACGGAAGATAAAAGAGCTGCTGATCCCTCCGGTCATTTCTACTCCTCACAAATTGACAAATAAAGAAGGTATTCTTTTCAGTCACTACTTCAGCTTTCCAACATTTGATTTCAACATTTGATGTTGAACAGTTTCCCATTCAAGATTAATGAGGAACCTTTGGGAACCCAGGAGCACTTCCAGAAACTTTGGGTAAATGTCCAGCAGAGGAACGAAGGGCAATTTTAGTTCATGAAAATGAGAACTCTAGCACATTTTTAAGCTTCATTGCAAAATCTGTGGGAATTCTACATCATAAAAACTATATAAAGGGATAAAACATTATAAGGTGTCATTTACAATTTATTTTTAATTGAACATTACTGACAAATTGTTGTGGTATAAGCAAAATATATTTTTATTTTTAAACACAATGTGATGTATTCCTTTCTTATAGTAGTGTATATATTCTGTACATACAGTAAGTTTGGACACCCCAGTCAAAAGTTTGAACACACGTTTGGATTTATTTTTCTACATGTACTGGAGATTTCAAAGTTTTGAAATAACACATATGGCATTAGATAATTGTCAACCGTTCTGGAACAGTTCTTGCAAGAACAGTGTAGTCAAGTGCATTTGCGAGACCCATCAAGTTCCATGATGAAATTGGCTCTCATGAAGATCTTCCCAGGAAAGCAAGACCAAAACTTACCTCGGCTGCAGAGGAGAAGTTCATTTAGAGTTACCAGCACTTCAGATTAAAGACGTTATGAAGGCTTTACAGAGGCTTTACACAATTCCCTTCCTTTCTGATCTTTTATCAAATCTACTTCATACTACAGTATAGATGTTGTTAGTATAAGGAAGTGCCAGTCTACTGTACATATTAAAAGGAAATAACATCTTATTAGAACAATTTAGAATGGTCATATAAGAAGCTGTCTTAAATTACTGATGCATTGCCAGAATATGGTTCTAATGAGATTTTTTTGCTTTGTTTTGTTTTATGTCTGAACATTAGACTACAGTTATAACACTGGCCATCTACTGTAAGTTTAAATGAGAACACTACATCAACCCCGGCTTCAGCTTCACCTGAGGAATAATTTGTGTTACTTTGCTTCAAATGCAATATCTTGCAATGAAATTGTAAAGTATCAAATTACAATCTTGAAAATGTAATAATCAATAACAGTCTATCCCTTTGGTCTTCTTACTATATCTTACATCACAAACACTACAAGACTGTATAGGAGTTTATAGGAGGCCAGGGGTAGCTCAGTGGTTAAGGCATTGGACTACGGTTCGGAAGATCCGAGGTTCAAACCCCACAACCACCAAGTTGCCACTGTTGGGCCCTTGAGCAAGGCCCTTATTTCATTTTGATCACAAATCTCAAATATACAGTTTATTGTAAATAACATTGCTTACCTTTTGTGCCTTGCATACTCTAATCGCCTTTGGAAACTCCAAACTGCTTCCTTTTTGTCCATAATGCACCTGAGGCAAGAATTAAACCTGTGTGAGTGCTGTTTAGTCCATTACAACATCGCTGCTCTACAAACAAGCCCCTAGAGGTGTGGGAAGTTTTCATTTATAAACATTTACAGCCCTCAGCATGCTAACCATCCTCCTCTCAGCTAACAGAAAGAGTTCCTGGAAGTATGTAAAGCTGTTGTAATTATCTTTTATTTTTACACTCAGCAGGGTAGAACAGTGCGATTATGGGAATTTAGAAAGGGTTTTGTAGGAGCCAGAGAATGTGACTATTATGACTTTCTCATGATAGCTTCATGCTTTTACCTTTTCCCCACTTTCTGACCTTTCAGTAGTTCAGCTACCACATTTTTCTGTATTGAAGATACTCTACAAGACACAGTAGTTTGCCTGCCAGTGTTTCTACAAAAGTTTGATCATTTATTTATTAGTGTGTAACTGGCTTGTTAAAAGCTAATATGGCAATGAATTAGCATACAAATTATCATGCATAATAAAGTACTATTGGAGAAGATTTGGACTATTAAAAAACACTATGAATGTAGCAATGTGAATGTTGATTTATTAATTTTTTTATATTGCGTACTTTGTTGTTTATGTTTATTTTCCGGGTAAATTTGTTATTATTAATTTAACCAAGTTGAAGAACAAAGTTTGAGTATAAAGTATATAGTCAAAATTCTTAGTTTAAATCACACTTCCGAGAGAAAATCTGAAGTTTGATTTTAAAGACAAAATTCTGAAAAAAAAGTCACAATTCTGAGAAGAAGAAAAAAAAACACATTTTTGAGAAAAATGTAAAAATTCTTAGTTTAAATTATGAATTAATTAACTTTCTCAGAATTCTGACTTTTTTCCTAAGAATTCTGACCTTTTCCCCTAAGAATTCTGTCTTTAAACTCAAATTTCTGACCTTTTTCTCAGATGTTTAAAGACAGAATTCTTAGGGAAAAAGTCAGAATTCTGATAAAGTCAGAGCTATTTTGGTAAGTCAAAATTCTGAGATTAACATTAATGAAATTAATAGCAGAATTTGTACTGAAATAATGTTTATGATTAGGTTCATGTAAAAGTATAATTAGATTAACCTCTTTAAAATAATAAAGTACACTTACAATCTTAAATTATTTTAGTAAAAGAGATATATCAATATTTTAAGCTATACAAGGCCATTTTTTTTTCTTCATGAAATCATGAGAATTATTGCTAAAAAGTGCTGCTATACACTGATGCCGACTTCCTCAGGACTAGCACTGGGTCAGCGGGTAAGTGGTAGTGGATAAGCTAATAATATCAGAACAGCCAGGGATTCAAGCTGTAATGGCAACAAAAAAGTCATCAAGAACATTGAAAGTGAGCTTGGTTGAGTGAGTGGAAGTACATATCGCATGAAGAGTAAGTCTTTTCTTCACTCAGGAGTTCTATTTTGTTCCAGTAATGAGCTTAAAGCACAGTTAAACTATTGATCCATGACACATTTAAACTGATTCAGGTTCATGGTTCACTCCCTCTCACTGCGAGCTGTGTGGAGGTCAAATCAGATCCACACGCTGAAGTGGGAGTTGAATTGCACGCCAAACCATGAACATAAACCCCTCAAGGGTGTTTTATTTGGCCTTAATTTGTTATATAGTTCCTTGGAAGCTTTCCATTTGGATGGATGTGTATTCTGCAGCAAGGTCACTGGTGAACTGCAGCAAAAAGGAAGATCAGTTTGTGTATATTAGCAATTAGGCCTATGTACTGTAATGTGTGTACAGTATATATA
>JAQMYG010000013.1:13958525-13969196 GCA_030014215.1 Clariallabes teugelsi
CAACCATGCACCCAGTTGTTCTCGAAGCATTCTGTCCTCCGCCTTTTACAGCTCCGGAGCAGGAAAGACTTCACTTAATTGGCGTTCCCAAGTTGCCTGTACTGTGTGAATGGGTGTGTGAGTGTGTGTATGTGTGTGTGCCCTGCGATGGATTGGCACCCTCTCCGGGGTGTACCCTGTCTCGTGCCCTAAGCCTCCTGGGATAGGCTCCAGGTTCTGCGACCCTGAATACAGGATAAAGCGGTATAGAAGATGAGTGAGTGATTGGTTTGCTAGGGAGCATAAAGATTGGACTATGGAGCAATGGAAAAAGGTCATGTGATATTACGAGTCCAGATTGACCCTATTTCAGAGCGATAGGCACGCCAGGATAAGAAGGGTAGCACATTAAGCGATGCAACCATCATGCGTAGTGGCCACTGTACAAGCCTCTGGAGACAGTGTTTTTATCTGGGGTTGCTTTAGTTTGTCAGGTCTAGGATTAGCAACTTTATGTGGCAATAAAATGAAGTCAGCTAACGACCTGAATGTACTGGTTGACCAGGTTATGACATCACTGGCGTTTTTCTTCCCGGATGCCACGGTCATATTTCTTTCCATCCATCCATCCATCCATCCATATGTTTGTGCTCAACAAAAGCAGGCCTTATTCTCGCCTTTGAAAAGAGAGAAGAGCAGCGTTAAGAGTATAGAAGTGACACATTCCGCAGAGGCGTGCGCAGCGCTCTAAGAGCGAGCGTGCTGCGGCTACGGCGCCACAATTAAAATAACCGATATTGATATGCTTCGTCCCCTCGTCCTCATAAAGCGCATTTTCCACTCGCCAACTTTGATGAATGGCTCGGCCTGGAGCAGAGACTGCAGAGCGCGAGCTGAGGTAGGCAATGCAACACAGCAAGTGAAGCAGAGGTAAAGCTGGAGGAGAAAGAAAAGACACACGCGGGAGACAGTGAGAGAGAGAGAGAGAGAGAGACAGTGGAGTGTGATGGCGATTCAGTATTGGATATTAATGTGCCGTGGGGACAAAGCGCTGTCGGCTGCATAGCGCGAGATGAAGCTGATCGTTCCAGTTTACTTTGAGCTGCCAGATGAGATGATGAAGAATAAGCCTTAAAGAAAGAAGTGTGTGTGCGTGTGTGTCTAGTAGTGCAACACAGACCTGAAAACATGCTGTCAGAGTCTTCATATGTGAAAACACACGCGCACACACACACAGCCGGAGGGAGCGGGAGAGTCTATGGACAATGAAACACAGAAACAGAGAGACAGAAAAAGAGAGGGAAATGGACAAAAATGAAAGACAAACTTTAAAAAAATTTTTTTTATTAATATCCATTTGCATCCATCAGTTTGGTATTACAACTTTGTGTTTGTCAATCAAAATAATATAATTTAATCAAAAAACTTCAAAAACAACATACATAACATTGCCAAATGAACGTGATAAAAATGAGGAAAGAGACAGCTGTAGAAGACATACAAGGACAGAGGGACGTGTTTGGGTGAAATGGGTTTGTGAAAGGGGTGGACACATTTTAAGAGCCATGCATGAAGATAACCAAAAAAAGAACAGATATGTAAATGTAGCAACAGACAGGACAAGACAGAACTAGGAGACTGAGATCAGGAAATAGAGGGAATTAGACAGAGACAAATGAAGATAGAGAAGCAAGCGCACATCGATGCAAAATAAAGACAGAGAGACAAATAGATTTGGGGAAGAAAAAGAAAGATTAAAGGCCAGTGAGACTACAACAGAGACAGACCAAGAGAAGAAAACAGAGATATTAAGAGAGACAGAAGACAAAAAATGGAATGTAGAAGGATGCATACAGACAGGAGTAAGAGACAGTGGACATTCTAAAAACGACAGTCCAAAAACGAAATCTGTCTGTCTCTCTTTTTTTTCTCACAATCCTGTTTCTCATTTCCTCTATCATTCTCTTTGCCTTTTCTCTTTCTGTCTGTCTCTTTCTCTTTGTTTTCTCCTTTTGTCTTTTCCTCTCCCACTCACCATTTATTTCTTATCCTCCTTCCATCTCACTTTCCCTCCCCTTCTGTTTCACCATCCTTTTCTTGTCTTGCTGTCTCACATCACCTGCCTCTCTCTCTCTCTCTCTCTCTCTCTCTCTCTCTCACTTTTTCTCCCTCTCTCTGTTGTTCCCTCTCAGCCTCTTTCTGTCTTTCTCTGTAGTCTCCAGCGTTGACTTGGCCGTGCTCCCTCTCATGTCCTCTTGTCTCCTCACCACACAATGACGCAGACACTCTAGTTTTTAATCCCTCAGTGCCACAGTTAAAACCTAGAGGCCACACAAACAGTTTGCTGTTTACTAGTTTGTTTCCCAGCCTTGTATCTGGCAACGGCCACAAAGGCCAAGAGAGAGAGAGAGAGGTGATCATAATGATGGAGAGAGATTGCTGGAGTAGAGAAGAAGAAATATAATGCATTTTAGTTTATTTAAAAAGAAGCAGGTCTTTACTATAAAATCTGTTGCATAGCTGTATGCAAAACGACGGCATTTCCAAAGAGATCTTCTGCTAATAATAATCAGGATCGCTCATGATGTCACAATCCCCAAAGAGGCGTGGCTTTTTTGCATTTGTGCTCATTTATTACAGTGAAACTGTTGTCCCTGTGACCCTGGCCAGTACCTCAGTGTTTACTGGTAATATGAATCCAAGTAAACCCAAGGTCCCGTATTACTGGGATTTAGTGGTCCCCATAATTACCACAATACCAGTTTGTGTGTGTGTGCGTGCAGTGCCCGTGAGCTGCATTACAAAAACAGAATACACTTATTAGATGTTGTGTCCGATCCCATTTGGTGTTTTGTCATTTGTGTATGTGTTTGATCTTTTCCTGTAAAAATCGTGAAAAACCCTCAAATCCAAAGTGACCTGGATCAATAAACAAGGCCTGAAAAACGATCGCGAACTCCTCTGATGAGCCATTAAGACACCACACACACACACATACAGTACACACACATCTCTATCAGCTCAAAAAAAAAGATAAGACCAAAGGCTGAAAGATGCCAGGCTATAGACGAGATGAAAGTCTTTGTTAAGCTTTTGAGAAGGCAGGGCAGCCATCTTGGCTTCTCTTTATCTGAGAGAAGAATGGTAATAGCGCTAATGACCCGTGGTTTGCACTCAGCATGTCACACCTCGGGTCGATACTGCCGAAGAATCCTATTCCTGCAGTTGTGATTGGGACGGGAATGCGCAGTTGGCTAAAGTTTATGCTAACTGTTAGTGTTAAAACAATTTAATGGTAGTGATATGCAGCAAATGTAAACAATACAATAAGGACAAGATAAGGAGACATTAGATGTTTTCCTCTTATTGTATAGTGCTGCCTTTCTTCTTTAATGCTTCTGTATTGTTAGTTTGTCTTACATGCTTTCTCTTTTTCCCTTTTTGTGGTCACATTTCTTGACCACAGTGGTTTGCACTGTCGCCTTGATCATCCAGGGTCCGGGTTCGATTCCTCTCTGTGTGCATGGAGTTTGCATGTTCTCCCCGTGCTGCATGGGTTTTCTCCGGTTTCCCCCCACAGTCCAAACACATGAGAATAAGGCTAATTGGCATTCCCAAATTGCCCATAGTGACTGCGATGGATTGGCATCCTGTCCAGGGTGTACACTGCTCTGTGCCCTAAGCGTCCTGGGATAGGGTCCAGGCCCCGGTGAACCTAAACACAGGATGAAGTGGTATACACGATAAGTGAGTGAGACGACCTTACTATTAGGTTATAAGTAATGCAGCTAGTGTCATGCTGTTATAGGAAAATAATCAATAAACCAAATGTTGGATAATGTTGCATACTTACTACTGTATTACCACCAAAAATTAAAACAATTTCCCAAATAATCCAAAGCCTTTCAGTCCCCTGACAATAGAGTGATTTGCTAACTAATGTACAAGGGGTGATCAAGTCAGACCGTGACTTTTGATTGTGCAGAATAACAGAACACAGTTATGAGAGTAAAAACTCTCTTTATTTCTCTATATGATCCCCTGTACACTAATATACTCATCCCAGTGTTTCACTAGTCCTTGGATACCATCAAGGTAGAAAGGTTTCCGGAACCATTATCGGACTACCTGCTTCACGTCTGAAACGCTGGCCTCCCAGGAACATGTGAAAATGGCTTGGAGCGAGGTCTTGACTATTCAGGGATGTGGCAATAACTCCCAGCTGAGTTCCCGTAATTGCTGGCTAAGACTCTAGGTTGTCGATTTAAGAGTCCAGGTTCGAGTCCCGCCATCGGTGGGTTGTCACACCCCATTTTACCCAGCCACTCCATGCAGTGCCAGTCCCAAGCCTGAATAAAATGTAAGAGTTGTGTCAGGAAGGTCATCAGGTGTAACATCTCTGCCAAGTTGTGTGGCTCAGAAGGTCCGATGTGGTGACCCCTTAAAGGGGGGCAGCTGTAAAAAGTTTATACAGCATTATTTAACGTCTTTAACAACTAAACATTCTGTAAATTGATCCATAGATACATATTATATTGTTTACAGCAACAAAGAAAAGAGGACCTTTAAACAACGCTGGTTTCTTGCTAGTGGAAACACATGGTTCTCCTCCGCTTCTTTCGTCTTGCCGATCTCTCTCTCTCTCTCTCTCGTCTCCGCTATATTTCCTCAGTATTTTCTCACCCTGCAACTTTCTCTACCTTCCTCTGCGTATCTGTCTCTCCTCGGCATTGCCCGAGGCCATTCCAGCAACATGCAGGATGACAAATGGCTGCTTAAAGAGCATTTTAAGTGGATTACCTCCTCTCCCAGATGCAGAGCCAAAGAGAACATGAATGTATGTACTGTATGGCAGAGTGACAAATTATTAGTAGTGATAGAGAGAACGTGTGAGTGCAATAGTCCATTCTTGTTGATTTATTGGGTTGAATTATTGGGAGAGACGCACAGAGGGGAACTTCATCCTGCATTAATAAAATCTGAGATCACTATAAAATAATGATAATCATGAAATAAAATAGCAAATCCACATAGATTTTGGAGAAAGGTGTTTTCGTTGGGATTTCAGGCGTAGAGTGGTTAGAGCGAAATTACTGTAAGTAATCGTGTGCATCCGTCTCTTACGCACACGATTATCATCGCTAATATGAATATCATTAAAAGAGCAAATAAACTCACACTCTGTTTCATTGATATTCGCACAAGACTGCACTTTTCTTACCTAGATTAAATGTAAAGTCATTATTTTTGCTAGTAGTAGGAATCCACTAACGACTAATGTTATGCTAGCAGGTAGCACATATCTTTTTTCCGTTATGAACTCTTTAAATATTGAAAACATAATTTCTTTTTAATATGAAGTTATAATCTTTTTTTAAAAATTTTTTTTTATTGCTTTGAGTGAAACCTCCAATAACCAGACTCTTCTAAGGTTATTTCTCCATTACTGTCTGATGGTTTACTTTAGCCAGGGTAATACGATATTGATTAGCGTTAAGCCCTTATACGGGAAGCCGCATGCCGGAGCTGTGAAGAACTGGGAGAAATAAAAAGATGATTCTGTTGATTTAAGTTCTCCATAACAAATCGTGCCGGAGTTCTATTAAACCTCCGATTTCCACCGCTGTCTCTGTTATTGCACTGAATCGATCTGGCTATCTGTCTTTCCTACAGTCTCAAAAGGTGTTTAGAAACATGGCTTCCTCTTTCATTAATCACCACATCGACTGAGATGTGGATAAATAAAAAACTCAGGCGTTCCATTTAAGAGGCTTACAAGAACACGTGTGTGTGTGTGTGTGTGTGTGTGTGTGTGTGTGTGCGTGTGAAAAGAACTTTCCCAGCTACCACAGACCATGCTCTGCTGTTTTCCATCAGCCGGGGGTTCATTCTTCCACCATCCGATCCCCCAGTAAGCACAAACCGTCGTTAATCTTGTTTTGTCTTTACTCACGTCCAGTCCAGAGGCCACACGTGGCTAGTGCGAGTTAACATAAATACCCAGGGAAACGTGGGAAAACCCCTCGCGCCTGCTGCTGAGTCATCGCGGTGGAGACGTCTTGTTGTTAGCGCGGGTAACTAGCACGGAACGACGCGTGGTTTTTGGAGCGCACTCTGAAGCCTGTGCCATCAGTCGGTCACACCAATCCCATGGCTCAGATCTTGGCCCACAAAAGTCTAAAATGTTACCTCAATGAAAACAATGCCTTTGTGGAACAGCCGTGATAGGGTTCAAAAAAGCATCGTTTTACCGAGTTCAGTAAAGTTGATCTGGGGGAAAAAATGTTCCAGAGTGTGTTTATATTCTGCAAGGCATGACCTGTTCGTGGGCTGGATGTTGGGGTAATTACATATGTTTAAATATTTTGATGTTTCTGTGATGTTTGGTTGAGATGGTGGAGGAAAGAGAGTTATATTTGTAGAAGATGATGGGAAAAAGATGGCGAGTGATATTTAAGATATTGACTAAAGTCAGTGATTGCAATGTCAATCAAAAGAATATTAACAGAGCAAATATCAGCTACGGCACTCATAGCACAATCTAGTATTCGGGGGGGTAAAGAAAACGCTATGATGACTGAGGTGGTATATTCTGATATGATGTTCAGGGGGATGTTTTGGAAAAGCACAAGTTATGATGTTGAAGTAGATGTTGCTATGTCGTGGTTATCATACTTATATATTGCACTGATAATATTTATTGACATTCCAGTATATATAAATATTAATTCATAAACCATTTTATTTTATGGAGTTATTGTAGGTTGTTTTAAGCTATTCGAATATATATATATATTACTGCGACACTTTATTGGGTACCGTGGTAGGACTAGATGAGTACCATAATACTTTGGTGAAAACATTTTTAAGTACCTGGCACTTAAGTGGGTACTGCGGTAGTGCTATGGTATGTACCGTAATACCATGAATATCATGGTACGTTTTTGGGTACCACACTGGTTACCAAAGTTCACCACAGATCTATTATGGTATGTTTGGCCATAATAAATATGTTAGTACAGGCAGTACCATATTAGATGCCTGATGTACTTTTGCACCAAGCAATTGTGTATGATGACCCATGTGATGACCAACGGTATGTACCATTCTGTGTACAATTACAGTATATGCACCTATAGGTTTTAATGAACCATGGTGCAGTGTATTATGCCACACTTTAGTTCTACCATACAATATTAATGTTAAAATTATAGTACACGAACATGCATAACATATATTTGACAGTATTTACATTACATTTCAGCATTTGGCAGAGGCTCTTATCCAAAGTGACTTACTGTAAATTTATATCTCGTTATACATCTGAGCAGTTGAGGGTTAAGGGCCTTGCTCAAAGGCCCAACAAGGGGCAACTTGGTGGTGGTGGGGTTTGAACCTGGGATCTTCTGGATCGTAGCTTAACCTTAATCATACTACAGTATAACCATGTATCATATTATAGTACATGTACTGTACCATTGTACCAAAGTCTGTATCTTGGTAGAACAATGTGCCAAACTGTAGTATATGCACTGTACTATATAAGTAATTAAGTTTGTGGTGGCTCAGTATGTTAAGGCTCTGAGTTTCTGATTGTAAGGTCAGCTGTTTGAGACCCAGCTCTGCCAGGTTCCTACTGATGGGCCCTTGTGCAAGGCCCTTAACCCTGTCTGCTCTTGGCTGACCCTATGCTATGACCCTGGCCTACTAACGAAAAGTCGAATATGCGAAGAATAAAGAATTTCACTGTGCAGTAATGTATATGTGACGAATAAAGGCTGGATTTATGAGTACCATGGCACAGGTAGCATTGTACTATAGTAAAATTAGTTATAGGAAAGTTTATATTAACTCCTCACAGGGTATTTTATATAAAAGAATGCTAACGCTTGCTGTGAGTTAGGAATATTGATTCATGTACCTTGTTGAAAACAATATTGAAACACCACGGATCTTAAAATGTAATCATTTTATGTTTTTTTCTTCCGTTTTTAATATTAGCACTAGTGGTGCTAGCAAATGAGTAGCGTGTCCTTTTTCTGTAAATATCCCCACATTGAACTGGTTCAGTCTGATATTTCAGCTTGTACACATAAAAATGTTTCAGGCACCTCATAAGAGAGATATGAGCGTATAAAAACGGTAGTGAATTTAAACAGCATTTTACCCTGATAAACGACCGCAACAGGGTGAGAGAGAGTGGGTACTAAAAAATATCAAAACCAGTGGCGACAAACACAACACACTCGCACTCACGGACGCGCGCACACACACACACACGGCTTGTCAAATAAAAGCTGAAATACACACACATGGACTGAGGTATAAGCTGAAATAATTTAGTAGGCTTTAGAGGGATAGCTGGAGAAAAATATTCTACGCACACATTTTTGCTAACACAGAGGACAATAGATTAGCCGAGGCATTCTTGGTGTCAGATGTTCCCTTCTTTAGTTTTGTGCCAGCATACAGTTAAAATACATACAGATAGCTCTTTTTGACATTATTCTGCAAGTTAACGGTGATGCTGCAATAGGTCGTTTAAGATGTTTTGAGTGGCACTCATGCTTTAAGAGCGAAAGAACATTACTGGAGGATGACGAGAGATCAGAAAGACCTTCAACGAGCTTAACTCCCGAAAAATGTTGAAACCATTGTGCAACTTGTGCATGATGATCTTATGAGAACAATCCGCAACATTGCTGCCATTGTTGCTGTGTTATACAGAACATTCCAGGCGATCCTCACATTTTATTTGAACATGCACCATGTTGCTGCCAAGTTCGTCCCCAGGCTTCTGAACCAGGAGCAGAAGAAACACTGCGTTGAAGTCTGCCAAGAACTCAGCGTGCCGTGGATGACCCATCATCACGTCAGGGATCATTCCCGGTGACGAATTCCTGGTTGTATGAGTACGAAGCAACAGTTTTCACAGTGGAAAAAAACCCATCAACTCCACGAACAAAAAAGTTAAGGCAGGTTCACAGCTCGACCAAGCGCATGCTTATCGTCTTTTTTTGACATTCAAGACCATCAATAACAAATTCTACGCCCAGGTTTTAAGGTTTCTGAGAGAGGACATATGGCGAAAGTGGATCTGTGGTGCGTGAATCTTGAAACTTTTTGATACCACCTTGAATTAGCAGTCATGCTGTACATATTTTTACAACTTTTTCTGTCATATGCCTATAACAGGTGATTTATATGGAAATATGCATGAACTGTTGAACATTTGATTGATAACTTGTTAGAAATTTGGGAAAAGCAGTGAGATTTAAGCTAATCACATTATATTAATCTAAATTTTTATATGTTGTATTATATATGAAATTACAGCTGATAGGTTCCTTGTAAAAATGTCTTTACAGCAAAATATTAAGAATAGAGTGCTCATGCAATGTAACTCAAGTTAAAGCTAAATTTAATAAGCTAATACCCATTATATGCTGATAAACATGTCTTACCAGACAAATGACAAACTGTGATAATCAATCATAAATCTATCATTTTCCTGAGCCTTACATGGCCTACTAGATATTAGAACCCATAAGAAAAGTTACTATTATATGTACTATGGGTTACTATGGACTACACTATAGTACTGTATATACTGTAATATACCATAGTATTACAATGGTAAATCAGACATTACAATGGTAGGCACCACAGGACTAGGGTAGGAGCTGTGGCACTTCAGTGGGTACCGTGGTAGTACACTGCTAGTATATTTACAATACTTTGGGAAATATCATATTGAGTACTGTATGGCTACCATAAAGTCCAACAAGTATCTAATATGAAATGCTTGTACATACTGTATCAAATTAGATATTTTAATACATGCCTCTGTTATATGTTCCATATTATAGTATATAATATTAAGAGTTTCAACATACAGTACAGTACCAAAGTACTGTATGCATCATACTTAGAGAGATAAGTAGAGATGGGAAAGAAAACAATTCAGTTATCAATCGGGATTCTTTTGTGTACCGATTCATGTATCGTCACATTGACTCCAAAATTGTTCCTTAAATGATTTATTACATTTTACACATATTGCATGTGTTAAAAAGCCTTTTCCACCAAAACCTATGAGCGGATTAGTCTTAAACGCACTTTTAAGACTAATCCTACAGGTGGTACACTCTGAACTATTCCCACATTGGCATCCCGTGCGGTAGGAGTGAAATATTTGCTAAGTTTGTTTAGAAATACTAACTATGGCGGATAACAGAGATACGTGCTGCTCAATAAAAATGTAGCTTTTGATTAATTTCATTTGGAGTTAAATGTTAAACTCTTCTATTTGAAGTCATTTTGTTTGTTGATTTTCAGGTGAGAAACCTAATAGTATAAAAAGACAAGCTCCATTTTATTACTTAAATTTAATTCAGATGTGAAGCTGTTAAAAAAAATAAATGCTTATACATAAGAAATAAATATGAATAAAAAGAAATATGAAAGAAAATAAATTTAACTAGTAAAATATACTGTACAAATATGGGCATAATAAAAATATTACAAAATATAGAAATATAGCAGAAAAAATAGAAATTTGTAAAAAATTTGAAGTGACTATGGGTGTGCAAATATGCATAAAAGTGACTTATTGAAGTGTCTTATTAAAGTGTCTTGTGCAATGGTCCAGAAATGAAAATATAAATATATAGTGCAAGTGTGTATGAATGT
>JAQMYG010000013.1:13971835-13988512 GCA_030014215.1 Clariallabes teugelsi
ATTAGCATGCAGAAACTACACACACACACACACACACACACACACACACACACACACACACACACACACACAAAGCCATGAAAACAACATACCTGGACAATAGCAATGGTCTCAGTGCACACTATTCAAGCTTCAATTCTACAAGAACATGCACACACACACACACACACACACACACACACACACACACACACACTTTTCTTGCACAAAGATCATAAATTACCTTGTTCAATAATTAAACACTATCACACCTGAGGTTGTACTGTTGTGTACACGGCTGTGATGATAACCAGCACAACAGCACAGCATTGTGTGTGATATTGCTTTTATACAATAATTACACAAACACCATATATTATCAACAGATTATGATTTGTTTGTTTATTTAACCAGTTATTTTCCTCTGTCAACACATATCCTTCCGCAACTGGCGGAACTAACTAGAATATCAGCTCTGTTAATTTCCGGGTTCCATCCCAAATAGCGGGAAATCAAAACCTAGTGCACTATGTACAGTAGGGTTTATACAAGCCCTTGTTCCACACACCAAGTAGTGGCCTTCATCAGGATTTAGCGAGGGATTTGAGATTGCTTTGTGCTAGGAGCTAGTTAGCGTTCTAGCTTAGCTCAGGCATAAATAAAACAACACACAGGTACAGTAATAGAAGCAATTATTATGTAGACAAGGTGTTGTTTAAAAATGACATAACGTTATCAGATATATTTTCCTGCTAAAGAGCTTTTAATGTGCATTTTGGCAGGTAGCTGCTCTCCTCTCAGTATTGTAGACCGTACAGATCTACTTTCACCCACGCTGTGACCAACTGTAAGTGTAATTAACAATTGTAGAATACATGGGATGCAGAGTGTTAGATACTGTATACATAGTTAAATGTCTCAGTGCTGTTACTGTGCATTATCACGACTCCTGGAATGCCTATCGTCCAATTAGATTACTCAGTCGGAACTAACTGTAAATTAGCTTTTAATAGCTTGGATTGTTATAGCTTACACTCAGTCAATTAGATGTCACTTGTTATCTTGTGTGTGTGTGTGTGTGTGTGTGTGTGTGTGTGTGTGTTCACTGCAGTTTCTTCAGGATAAAGTTCACATGATAGATTATAAATTAGTTTTTTATTCACTGCTAGTTTATGTGTTTGCTTACTAGTTGATGTTTTGCACAACATACCTGTATGTTCTCTGTGGTGATGAAGTTTTGTGAGCTAGTTTGCTCTCCCTCAGTAGATTGTTTTGTTTTGTTTGTGTTCTTTTTTTTTTTTTTACGTGCTTTTAGCTGCTAGTTTATATTTATTTTCTTTCTACATTTAGAAAGATTAGCTTGCATTAGTCTCAAGTTTGCCCTTTTTCATTGTATTAGTGCTTTGCTCTTAAAAGGTTAATTACCACTTATAAGTTTTTACTTTCAGCTTAAAATTGTTTTACTGGTTGAGGAAATTTAAAAGTTTTTGCTTTTTTTTTTTTTTACTTGTATAGTTTTTATTCAAAAGTTTTTGGCTTTGTTCGATTTGGTTGTTCCTCATTTTAGTTTAAAAGCTAATTTTTACTCATTAGTTTGCTTTTGTTTGGTGTTTAGTTATTATTTGATTTACTTATTTTTTCTCTTGTAGGTAAGTTTTTGTTAGTCGATTTGCTTTTGTTGATTGGTAGGTTTATGTTCATTCGTTCATTTTGCTTGGCAGGTTAGTTTTTATTAATTGGCTGCTTTTGCTTGGCAGGTTAGTTTTGTTAATTGGTTTGCATTTGTATTCATTTTTGTTAATTGGTTTGCATATGGGTTAGTTTTTGTTAATTGGTTTGCATATGGGTTAGTTTTTGTTAATTGGTTTGCTTTTGCTTGGTGTGTTAGTTTTGTTAATTGGATTGCATTTGTATTTGGGTTAGTTTTTGTTAATTTGTTGCTTTTGCTTGGTGGGTTAGTTTTTGTTTACTTTGGTGGGGTTAATTTCGTTAATTGCTTCACTTTTGTTTGGTGTGTTAGTTTTGACCTGGTTGGATTGATTTTGTATGGTGGGGTAGTTTTTTGATTGTTCAGTTTGCTTTAGTTTGACAGCTTACATTTCCCTATTTGTTTGCTTTTGTTTGATATGTTAGTTTGATGAATCAGCTCTTGCTCATTTATCATGTGGTAAGTTCATTATTTTGTTTTTGCTTATTAGTTTGTTTAATAAACTATTCTTTGCATGCTAGTTTGCATTCATTAGTTTACATGTGCCTGTTAGCTTCCACTTATACCACAAGAACCACTGAATATGAACATAATTTGATCAAGTTTGTGATTGGTTTATCAAAGTTCACTTTCATGATTGACCTTGGAATACCTGTTACTGTTGAAAATTAGGATGTTCCTGGCCTGATGTTATCCACTCACAGGCTGGAGTGCCTCCATGTACTGTAGGTGGGTGCTGTTCCCCTGGTTACTCTGCATGCACTGAGGACTTGGAGTGAATGTGAGCAGCCACAGGGAGCCAGTGGAGTGCAGTGAAGAGGCTAACACACACTCTGGAGCCATTTTACCTTTCAGTCGTCATTATGACAAGTGGACAACTCTCGATATCGGGCACTCTTTTGGTCGGCTAATGGAATACTCTCACGCACCACAACACACACACTTCTGTCTCTCTCTTCACCTTTGTAATGACTACACCAGTACTGTTGTGGAGTCCTACTGAAAACTGAGACAAAAAGAGCAAGAATGAGAAATGAAAAACAGAGAGGCGTTCTATGCCAAATGAGGCAGAAAAATGAACGTTGTGTTGATGGACAGCACCGTGCTGGGCAGCTGAGATGGTGTCATTTACCTTAATTTGATTGTTTCTTGCCATGTCCATTAATATGCTCTTTATTCCAGACCCCCTCTCTCCTTCTCTCTCGGCGGAGAGCAGATGGCTGCTCCTGCTTTTCCGCTGGGCTGATTTGACGTGATGTGACCCCTCGCTTGCTTTTTATTAACCCAGAGTTTCTCTACATCACCTACCTCGAGCTATTGCTATTACCGCTGCTGTTTGAAGTAAGCTTGCAAAAATAAGGCTGACCTGCTCTTGTACATGTTGGTGTAAGCAATATGGTCTCCATCTCTAAATTTAGTTGTAGCTCAGCAGGTATTATACTAGTTTCCAGAGGTCTGTCAGGGTGAATCCCAAGACTGCCAGCAATGTGACGTCTTTGAGAGATTATTCTTAACCTTTGGATTAGATTTTGCATTATTTGTTGAAAAAATGAATTAATGTGCCACCAAAACCGTCTATATGTGAATCAAGACCTCCATTCTACCTCATACACGTAGTACACTATTTACCTGCATCATTACATTGATTAAGTTATTGGCAGATTTATTTGGTAGATCATTTGGTCCAATATGACTCACAAGCTAGGGAAACCCACACTGCATTTTTGTTCATGCTGTGTGACATATTTCAGAGTGAAATTACATATTTTGGTGGCTGAAATTTTGGTTATTTATCCATCTGGCAATATGATTGGCAAAAACAAGCATGCTACACTTAGCTGATTATGGAGGACGACTTGCCTCCCACGACACCACTGGGACGTGAAGAGATGGAGGCGGATGAGATCCTGCTAACACAGAAGGCGAAGACACAAATATGGTCCCACGAGTGAGGCCATATTTATTTAAACCATTGCGATGGTGATGCAAAGACCATGGCAAACATGTGCGCTCACCATTACTAGCATATCGAGCAACTCAGGGAGAAGGTGAGATAAAAATTACATAAATTATTGCTTATTATTAAAATTGGTTGTACGTCCCATGATTATACTGTGATTAATGAAAAACCAGGCACCATTCTGAGAATTTAAATAAATTAGTACTAAATAGTAAAATCCTTAAAACTGTATATTTTTAGTTTATTTTGGGAAAGTCAGACCAAACCATTATTCTGTTACAGGGGTGTGCAGGTTTAACTAGTACCTCTAATCTCATAAGTTTGGTTTCCTCTAAATCTATGGTGTTGTGGTTTACCATTCAATATATTTGAAATAAACTTAAACCACACACAGAAGGGAATAGGCCTGGAGAACGAGCAGCTAATTAGTGAGTACCTACACCTGTGTTGGGTTAAGAAAAGATGATTTAGGCACCTGAGAGACAAACACTTCTTTCAACTAGAATACCGTTGTATAGAGCGGGTGAATTTGGACGGTTTATTTGACTGCATGAGAAAGCCTTCTTAGGACAGGTATAATGTACAGTATCTAAGTAATGGAGAAGATTTCATGTATAGATATACAATTAGCTAGTCAGGACTTCTAGACTTTAGAGTTTTATATTTTACCTGCTTAGCCCTGAACATGGAGAGGATTCTGCCTCACTTTAGATAAAAGCTTACTCAAACATTGAAAAAAGAAAAAAGACTCGAAACTCTAAATGAAAAAATGATTGTAGAAGTCAGACAAAGATTATGTCTGTACAAGACTGTAACTGACTGACATTCAATAATGAGAAAAAGTTCTCCCAGCAAATCAGTGCGACAGCTTATTGCGCGTTTCTATATGAACTCGTTTGTGTGAATTCATTTCTCAAAACCTCATTTGCATCAATATTGAGCAATATCAATGTTAAATAAAAGGGTATATAATGTAACACTGTTGATTGACACCCAGTGGAGATGCTGGGACAGGCATTTTAAAAAAATGAGACATGGAAATTCATAAATGAGAAATGGCTAAAACACACTGTTTAGATGAAGAGAATACCTAGTAGAAAAAATATGTGAAAATCGTAAATATACTGTAGGTTTACTCTAAGGTTAAAAAAAAAATTATGCATACAGATGTTTCCTATAAAATTAATATCATGATGAGTTGTGCTGAGCAATCAGAATCTGTCTGACGTCTGGATTTCTTTCTTTCTTTCTTTCTTTCTTTCTTTCTTTACGCCATCAAATTTAACAAGACATTCACCTGTATGTACGTAGGATCTGATTAGAAATCAGGTTAAGTTGAGACACAAAAGGTTTATAGTTGACTCTAATTTTGATACATGATAGAAGGATGGAACCCCAGTTAAAGGGAAACTCAATCAAGTCAGAAGTAAAGGCAAAATATGAGAAGTAATTGAAATTTTGTCTAGAAATTTAATAGATACGGAGACTATTAAGTTTATTGTTAGGAATAATTGTATAAAAGTCAGGCTTTGTCCACAAGTACATAAACATTGAAAAAAGGGGTTGGGGTCTGAGAGTTTTGCCATTTGTTCACATACAAACTGTTTTTAGGTCAAAGACAACATCACAAGATGAGATCTGAGATCCGGGAGGCAAAGATGAAGGAAAAAACCTTATATAAACCACTGAGGATGGAAATGGTGATGCGAAAACAAGATGATGATTGATTATTATTTGTGAGATTAATGAAAAAGCAAACACTATTTTGAGTCTGAATATTTAAATCAATCATGTATTAAGGAATTAATCGACTTAAAAACTGAAAGCATTGTTGTACAACTTATTGAACTTATTGGTCACTTTATTTTTTTCTATTTAATTTTTCATTTATATACGCATACTTTTTGAAAAAACTTTCAAACTGTTTACAAGATTAATGGTATTTTGAGCTTGTTAGGCTGTCCAATGCATGTGCTGTATCTCCTGTAGTTGAAACCAGAGTGTGACGTACTCTGTGCAAGCTTTTTTCAGGTTTCTGGTTGGCCATCATAGCTTTAAGGTACAGTTAAGGTTTGGGGTTTTCATAGGGACCAAGGAAGAAACAGGTTTTTCACTTCTAGTTGTGTTTTGATAACATGCTTTTTTAAAAATTTATTTATAGGCAGTGAATAATAATTCAACATTGCTTATAGCTATTATTAAAGCAAAACAAGAAGGACAAACATATAACAGTATGATGTGACGCAGACCTGCACCATTTCCTCATAATCACACTTTTGTTCATAGGTGGGTAAACACACATGCACACACAAACGCCATGGAATTTGGATTATTTCCCAGACAGTGTTCTCACTCCACGACTTCTCTTCTGCCATTTACTGCAATCTGTGTTATCCCTGTCAAACACACACATACACACGACTCCGGAAGAGTGCCCGGAATATCCCGCTCGACCACCTGCTCCGCTCAGAGGGAGGAACTGGATTGAAGAAAGAATCACATGACCTCTCAAACAGATGAAGAGAGAGGGTCTTTTTTGAAGAGGTAATGAATGGATTGGACGATTAAATGGCAAACACACACACAAGCGAGGAGAATGTAATAAAACATAATAAATAAGTGTGTTGTGGGTATGGAATATTGATGGGGAAAAAATGGTAATGTAAACAATATTAAGAGCATTTTAATGTAGCAGGTTGTAAAAACCTAATGGGGGTGGGAGGCAGTGTAATGCTGCTGAAACAAAGACTACAAAAGTTAATAATCACTGTGTCTAATCACTGGTTGTTGGCTGACGATGAAAATATTTAACAAGTAGGGCATTTACACTAAACGCTTTCCTTACAATCACATAATTATACCTTTTACCCTTCCTGAATGGGTGGAACAATGGTGCCCTTTTACAATGTCTGCGAAATTTCTGACTGGGATCTTTAGCCTTAACTTTCCAGTTATCATAATATCAGCTACTTTGAAAGTAGGATGTTACAAATGCAGCCCTTAAATGCATTACAAATCATTGATTGATCAGCAACATCTTGTATTACTAGGCAGGGTTGTCGGGTGTTTCATAGCAATGGGGGTAAAAACCTGATGCAAATATGACATTTTCTGTATTATTTTTACTTCAATATTATACTTTGTTAGTCTTTCAACTGCTCCTGTTGTGACTCTGATCCGCACACCACTTGGCACAGACTTTACTCTGGATTTCCTTCCGGATACAACCCTCTAATTTTACCCAGGCTTGGCACCAGCACTGCATCCAGTAGCAGCAGTTTGGCTACTGGCTGGGAATTGAACCCGGGCCTTCTGTATGGCAGATGAGAAACCTACCTCTGAGTCATAGTATAAAATCCCAGTTAATTTATTTCATGTCTAGGTTGCAACAGTACAAAATGTGGAGAAGTTTTTGGGAGTAAATACTTATGCATGCTATTGTATAATTCATTATTGTTGTTTAGCAAATTTCCTAAGTAGCATTTTCTAAATGTTTAATTTTTGTCAACAATTTTTGTTTTCCTTTCTTTAATTCATGATAAAAAGATTTTAGTAAAGTATGGGTTTCCCGTAATGCTTTTTCCACAACCTTTGTTTGCAAATTATTGAGCAACCTGACCCATATGTTATTCCCAAAGTACTTTATCACTTAGAACTTGCATGCAGTTCTGCATCAAAACGACAGAGGTCGCTAATTCATATGCAAAAGTTCTAACCGTTATATAAAGGGTAGTTGAAAAGAAACTAGGCATTAAAAATCGGTAATAAAGTAAAAAATTTTCTAAATCAAATTTGAAACAAATTGGACACGCACTTTATTACATAGGAAAATGAAAGCAAATCTTTAAATTTTAACGTAGACACCGGTGGCGTCAAACATCAAAACATTTCCTCAAGTGGCCGAAGATGGTATGTCTTCTAAAGGAAGTTGTTTGGAATTTTGCTGAGAACATCCTGAATCCGTGCCTCCAAGTCCTCCAGTGTGCGAGTCTTTGTCCTGTACACCTCCTCCTTTGCGTAGCCACACAGGAAAAAAAAATCACATGGAGTAAGATCTGCAGTTTTTGGAGGCCATTCATGAGGTCCGCATCATCCCAGGCAACATCCTGGAAAATGCTGGTCTAACCACGCACACAGAGTATGGGCAAAATGGGGTGGTGCTCCAGTGATACTACAAATTCTACAGCCATTAAATATTGTCTAGTTAATTTTCACCCACCCTGTAAAGTAAGGGTTAGATATTGCTCTATTGATTAAGTTGTTTATCTGCAGCATGATGATGTGTTGAAGCAGTCGAGTGGCTGCTTTACAATGCTAGTGTTTGACCTTTACCTCAAGTGACTGTTTATGTGGGGTTACAAATCGTTTTTCTTAAAAATGTTAGCAGTACAAAAAACATGAGTAAACTCTGTTCAACCCATTTAACATCTTCACTAAGAAAGAAGCAATAAAAAAATCTTTTCATTTTGTTTTATTTCCTTTATGCAATAACGGTAACCAGAGTCTCTTCCATGTGGTTGAAATGTTAAATCATGATACAAATAAACAAGTTTAAGGGTATTATATTTATTTTATTTGTCATTGTATGCTATGAAGCAATTAAAAAGAATAATATGCCACTGCCCAGTCAAAAAAAAAATTAGACGCTTCTCATTCCTTAAACAACCATGTCAGAAAACATATATGTACCCTCTGGTTGTTGAAAAGACATTACTCTGTTTCAGAAGGGTCAAATCACCTGTATGATTTGACCTGTATCAAGCAGAGAAACCAACAAAGGAGATTGCTGAAACTACTTAAAAAAAAAACTACTAAAAACTGTAAAAATTTATTAATAAAACCAGAAAATATAGTGGTGAACCATCATCTTTTGAAGAAGAAATGTGGTTGGAATAACATCCTGAATGATCTTGATAGGAGACCACTGTAAACACTTGTCAAAAAACACCACCACAGTAAAACTCACAGCCATGTTTACCAGTGGGAGTATGATCATTTCTACATGCACCATGTGAAGAGAACTTAAGGGACTAAACAGCTTCAATTCTATAAATTCTTCAATTTGCTAGGGAGCATAAAGGATGGACTGTGGAGCATTGGAAAAAGATCATGTGATCTGATGAGTACAGATTTACCCTGTTCTAGAGTGATTGGTGCATCAGGGTAAGTGCCCTGCACCCATGATGCACCCATCATGCTTAGTGCCTACAGTAGCCTGGAAGGCAATACCATTGTTTTTGTTGGTCAAAGCTAGGTTGAGGTCAGCTGACTTTTTTTTTTTATTTATTTTTTTTTTTAAGTCAGCTGTAGAAATCAATGAAATTTTCTCTTGCTTGATGGCAAAGGCATATTCCAATATGAAGGGTCAAGGATATATCAGGCTCAAATTGTGAAGGAGTGGTTCAGGGTGCATGAGTTCATTTTCACACATGGTTCAGCCACCACACAGTCCAGACCTTAACCTCAGCGAGAATCTTTGAAATGTGCTGGAGGTAAAAGAAAAGGGATGAAGAAGCGTGTTATCTCACTCTCACTCACTCATCTTCTATACCGCTTTATCCTGCATTCAGGATCGTGGGGACCTGGAGTCTATGCCAGGAGGCTTAGGACACAAGGCAGGGTACACACTGGACAGGGTGCCAATCCATCACAGGTCACACACACACACTACGGGCAATTTGGGAATGCCAATTAGCCTAACCTGCATATCTTTGGACTGTGGGAGGAAACCGGAGTACCCGGAGGAAACCCACCAAGCACGGGGAGAACATGCAAACTCCATGCACACAGAGACAGGAATCAAGCCTGGCTGGGAATCGAACCCAGACCCTGGTGGTGCAAGGCGGCAGTGCTAACCACTACACCACCATGCTGCCAAAACGCGTTATCTGAGGGGGGTATTTCTTCTGTGGCATTAAGACACACTTTGAGGAGAGCTCTGAGCCCTGTGTTAACTTGTTAAAGAAAGATGGGAGCTTTAAATACTGTGTTCACATAAATTGGTTCAAAAATATTTCATTAGAGCAACATGTGTACAGCACTACCATAGCTCTCAAATCACTTATCTCAGGATATGTAATGCATCTCACCGAGGATGGAACAAGCCAAGTTGGAGGAAAAGAAAGAGAGGGAGAAAAAGTGAAGGCAGATCTTTATCACAGAGGAAAGATGACAGGTCCATTACATCAATCTTGATACAAGCGGTTTGATCCAGCCAGTGCGAGCTATTTTTTGCCATCCTTCCCTTCGTTTATCAGCAGTGTGTCGATTCAGTTCATCACGATCATATCGACCCGCAGCTTGGAGTTAATAAGAGCGGGGTTCGCTTCTGATATGACCGTGGTGATCTATAAACGAATCTAACAAAACATCATTCAGTCTCATGTCAACTCACAGCGTTAAACCGTATTAAGCGCTGGATTAAAGCAAAAGTTCTGGGTGGAAAAATCCTGATACGCCATGTTTTCTTTTGGTCACGAATTTAAATCGCTGATCAGCTATGATACTGTATGGTTTGCAAAGAATGCTATTAGTTCCTTGTTGTTGTTTAACTGGTGTTGCTTCAGGTTTCATCAATATATCTATCTAAAGGCAGAGATGACTTTAGCAAACACTTGGCTCACTTCATATTGCATGATATTTACATTTTTCATTACTAATATCGCCTGATCCTCCTGCCTGGTTTTCGTTCACTATTTTGGATTTGTCTTAAACATCCTGTACTTTCATCCAGTTCTGTGCTTCTCATACTTAACCAAAGAGGCATTTAAGTGTTCCTTGATTTTCTTCTCGTCAATATGCTCAGCATCAAAAATATGGACACTTCAAAATCTAATCCCTCCTGCTAAGTTCTACGCAGGAGGTAAGACGGCATTCTGGCACCATTTACATGCCTGAAGAAAAAAAAAAACGGGCTGTCTCAGTAGGAAAGAAACGTACATAAGAACGACTTCTCTGAGATCCTTTAATTCTGTTCTACTAATGAAGGATTGAAAGTCTTAAAAACAGCATGGTGAAGAGCTCTAAGATGTAGAGGATGCTGATGAAAGGGCTAGGGTTTATAAGGTATTAAATGGTACTGAATTTAAAACCATGGGAGGCTCTGGGTGAAGTATGAGCGTCCAAAGAACTAAGAACGGGAAGGAAAAACATCACAGGAACATCAGTATAACTCCTTTGGTTTGCTATGGTGAACTACTGTGTAATACATACCATAATATATTAACATGTTAAGCACCATAGGACCATACCATACCAGGGTAAGTAGTGTGGTACTTCAGTGGTATCTAATATGGTGAAGAAAAAAAAATTAGGCCAAAAAACATAAGACAATATTAAGTACCTCTATAATCCAATAGCTTGTACTGTAGATCCACCTTTACAGTAGCATTCCAAACCCCTGCTCCTTTTATTTTTCAGCCACTCTAATGTAGATTTGCTGGTCATTGTCCTGTTGCATAACCCAATTTTGACCAACGTTTATCTGTCAGATAGATGACCTCATATTTGCCTCTCGAATACTCTGTAGAGCTCATAGTCGACACAATGCCTGCAAAGTGCTCAGGTCCTGTAGCTGCAAAAGCTTACAGAAGTCTTGTGGTTTGTTCAGATATAGATTGCGAACCTCAGTCATCCTTCCATATTCTTTTAAGAAAGAAGAGTCTTTCTCCTGGCAACGCTTCCAAGTAAACCATGCTTGTTCGGTCTTCTTCTAATTGTGCTGTCATGGACTTTAACGTTTAACATGCTCAGTGAGGTCTAAAGGGTCTGAGATGCAGCTCTTACAATTTTTTTATTTTCTATTTTTTTTTTCTGAAAATTGCACTGTCTACCCAGGGAAGATTGGCAGCTGTCTTGAATGCTTTCCACAGAAAATTGTTTGGAAATGATTTTATAACTCTTTCCAGATTGATGTGTAGTAACAATTGCTTATGCCTTTCCATCTTAGCATTGTGTTAATACATACCTGAATGCTCCAGACCAGCAAACTGCCAAAATGTCTCCTTCGTTTTTATTGAATAAGTGATGGCACAGTGAAAATCGTTACGTTTGTCTGAGGTTGTATTTGCCCAATACTGAGACCTTCTACAATCAGATGATTTTTTTTTATGAATGCAATCACAAAAACAGAATCATAAGAGGGGGTACTAACTTTTGAAGATGAGTGTATATATGAGCTGTCATGTTCTACCTGTGGTCATGCTGTAAAAAAAAAAAAAAATTCAGACTCAGTTTTTATTAACAGTGTAATAGTTTTGAAAAAAGGGCATCAGGTTTTCCTTTGTACTGAAATTATCAATGCTTTTGTTATCTAACTACTGTACAGTAACTAGTTGTGTGGTGGAAGTGCTAATACAGCATATCCCTTTTAGTGGATGATTGACAGATAAGTTATTGGAAAGTAAAACACCTTTGGTTAATGAAAAAATTAAATCATTATCATCAGTAGTAGAAATTTGAGAGGAAAAATCCAAGGCTATCTTTACTCCACCTTTTCAGCTCTTCTCCTTTGAATCAAATAAACAAAATCGGACAGCTTTTCTAAAGATGAGGAGTGTTCCATCGCTCGTCTGCTAACATAATAGGCAGTGTGGTTTGGCAGTGCCGCAATTAAAACGTTTCACAGCGTGAAACGCTGTTATTATTCTTGCGTGCGTGCACGCATGGGATCGAGTGAGGGGGTGGTGTCCTTCTTTGACTTTTTCAAAGTAAAGCAATTTCAGAAAGCTGAGAGGTCGAAGCTGGGCTTTGTGTGAGCGAAGGGATGGACATTGGAGGTTGAGGTTTATCTCGGGTCACTGAGTGGCCTAATGGTGCCTAATGGACACTGTAGAGATCAGGCATAATGTCAAGGTGTTAGAGGGTGCTTGGGGGGGTGGGGGTGATTGACAACAAAGAATTATTAGTGTCTGATGAAGGGGGCGGGTGGAACGATAAAGAAAACAACTGCTGATAGAAATTGATAGAAAAATTATTTCATCAGAAAGAATTCAACAGTTACATTAAGTAATATTTATCTTCTTTAAAATTGGTTTTGTTTTTCATTTCCAATGATAAAAATAAACATTATGGAAATATTTGCATTAATTCTGTTGCGAATATTGGAATAGTTTGGAGCACCACCTGTAGGATTATAGAGGAACAGCAACAATTTATGATAATGGTTACAGTTTCAGTGTCTGCTACCATCCTTTTGGCCGTTAATCATGTGAACTGATTAGGCGACAATCTGTAAATCAGCTTTCCCTCAAAGTGATGGTAGTTAAATGACTTGAGATTTGGTGGACCTTATCCGTCAACAGTTTATTGAAAGCTGAAATCCAAACTGATCCAAACACAAACAAAATCGAATAATGCGGCTGAGAGAGAACAAACTGACCTGCCTGATGCTAATCAATAAAGACTAAGGGTGCACTTTCTAATCCTCATCATCCACGGCTCCAATTTAAGCAGAGTGCCGCATTCGTCCAGTGCTCGGTGATCTTCAGCATTATTCACACTTCCAGGGGCCAAAGGATCCACTAAAACATTCATGTTCTTGAATAATTAACGTTTAGAAATGGGAGTGCATGTGAAAAATAAACCCATTTAACACACCATAATAATAATGGACATAGTGTCTGGATTAAGTGAGGACATTAAGCACTTAAGATCACAATACGGTTTTAAAAGAACAAGGTGCTGGCAATTTATTTTCTGCCTAATTGGTCTGACTAAGCTTGCAGGGAAGGGATAAAACTCATAACGCACTGGGAGTTTCACACTTAAATACCCAGTTGACCAAGGTGTTGGTTTATGAAATGGTACGTCACTGCTACATGTCAAAGTGTGTGTGTGTGTGTGTGTGTGTGTGAATATCTAATTTCCCGACATTGAATTGCAAAAGATTACGAAACACGAGACAGGATTTCCAGGGTGAAGAGTTCACATAATAAATAAAATCATCTCTCCATCCTGAGTACAAAGTGATGCTCTGCGCTATAGCATTATGGGAAACTCGATAAGCAAACTCCCCAGATGAAGCTTTACTAGGTTCATTGCATGTCACTTTTGTGCAAGATCTAATCAGTGTAGCGGGAAGTGATGACGTTTGAAAAATGGAGAAGGAGAATGAGAGGCAGATGTGTTCACTAGACTTTTCATCTTTTTTACATTGATTTTTCATCTATTTTATTTATTTATTTATTTATTTATTTATTTGGAAATTACCTGAATTGCAAGTTAATCTGAAGAAAAAAAAAAAAGACAAATGATATAATGCTGGAAATGAGTTGTATTTAAAGAAAAACTGCTTATGTTGTATTTATGTCCTTGATATTACTGTTAAATGTTGTTAGTCTTTCAGCTGCTCCCATCCAGCAGTCTCCACAGCGGACCATCTGATCTGTACTTTTATGCCGGATGCCCTTCCTGATGCAACCCTCACATTTTATCCGGGCTTAGGACCGGCACTGCACTCAGTAGCTGGGGTATGGGCATTGGCTGGGAATCAAACCTCGGCTTTCCGCATGGCACCAATGGGCCGTTATATTCCTGCCAAATATTAGTATATAAATAGTTGATAAACTGCAAAACCTTTTGTTTTTATAGAGGTCTGCACAACTGCTGATAATCAATTAATCAAGGGCTGATGATTAGCACCTGGCTGCAAAATCCTTTGGGTACCGAGTTTTGGTTCTGTTTTTTTTTTTTTTTTTTTGGTGTCATATTTATTAACTTAATAATGACAGTGAAAAGTGACATGTTGTATTTGCATAATTCTCATACCTGCTACGAACAGATGATTTATTTATTTATTTATTTTTTTACAAAAACACACAGAATTAAAAGATGGGGGTACTAACTTTTGAACTTGACTGTATATGGTGTTTCAGTACACATAGGATTTGTCTCCGCTCATATCCCTATTGCGCATTGCTGCACTGTGTAACTCTGTAAAAGCGCCATTGTTTGAAAAAGTGCACTAACAATCCTTATTTATAATTATTTATTACGCAAAAGACTAGAAAGAGTAATAGCTCGAGAGAGAGCCTGCTTCACAGTACCCGAATCCAAGCTCACTACTTCAGTATCATTGGGCCAGAGATTTACATTTTGAGCCACCACTGCCCCATGATTCTTGAATCATGTCCAGTACAGTGATAAGTCATGTGTATTATAATCTAGGGATATATAATTGTATAATGTATGAGCCGTGCCAGGTGTAAAATGAAAAGCATTAGTGATTGAGAAGCAGCTGTAGCTTGCTGCATTCCTGCTAAGTTTTCACTCAGCGGTCTATAATTAAAATTATCCAGACAGATTTGTTCTCAAATGATGGTTACTTGCTCATTACTGCATTTCTTGGCATTCAAACCAAACCTGGACTTGTGATGAAGTTTCTGGTATAAACGATGGACTACAGAATAAAACTAATTGACATTTACAGTAGACTCTCCACAGTAAAGCATTTTGAATGGTGAATACGTTTTAAAGAAGGCCATATGTCTGAGATTGATGTTCCCGGGCAAGTTCGCTCAGAGTCCACTGCAGTCGTTCCCATGAACATCCAGCAAGTGGAACACCCGATTCTTAAAAATCAACAGATAACTTGTCGCCAACTTGCAGAAGAGACACATCTTTCTGTGTGAACTATACACACGATCATTCACAAACACCACTTGGACATTGCAGGATCTTAGCTGTGAGTTATTGCCACATCCCTTGCACAATCCTGACCTCGCTCCAAGCCATTTCTACATGTTTGGGCCATTAATTAAAGGAGTTCCTGGGAGGCCAGAATTTCAGACTTGAAGCAGGCAGTACAATCATGTCTCCGGTGTACTGAGTAAACTTTCTACCTTGATGGTATCCAAGCACTAGTGAAACGCTGGGATATGTTCATTAGGATGGATGGATGGATGGAGAAAGAGAGGGAGAACTTTATTAATCCTAAAGGGAAATTGTATAAAGCAGGGAAATGCTTGTTTTTTTCCTCTCATAACTGGATTCAATAAAATTTTATTTGTATATGACTTTTAACAATTGTCATTGTCGCAAAGCAGCTTAACACAATCAAAAGAATTATGGAAGTTATTCTGGTATTTAAAAGTCTCTTTTGTTATTCTGTAGGTTTAAACCATGCTCACTGCCACAGAGGAAACAACTAAAACATTTCAGCAAGGTTTTAAAATTTTTAAACTCCAAAGAAATGTAACAGATTAGATTTTATTTTAATCTTTCAGTTGAATTATTTATCGATGTTTTTAATCTTTCAATAAATACTAGAAAGTTCTCACTTCAAAAGATTTTTAAATATGTGGGCTTCCCTTTCAAAAAAGTTGAAGCTGTTTAGTGAACTGGAACCATTATCTGTCTAAAGAAGCTTTTTCATTTAGTCCAAGCCTGGTCAGCTATTCAAATCAACAAGACTGGAAAACTTTAATCTTTTTCCTGTTAACATCATTAGCGCACATCAAGATCCAGGATTCCTGGAACAGGATTAGTTCCGCATGAATATAATTCCATCATAATGTGCTACTTGGTGATTTCCTTTTCCAGTGTTGGTGTTTATCCTTCCTCTTACCTTTGTGAAAACCCAATGGTAAAAGCTGCCATACAAGTCATGTCTCCATAGACATCTCTGACATTTTAAAAGCAGATGTCGCTTCCTGAACTAGAAAGCTCAGCTACACCTTATCAGCCAACTTCAACCCAATGAAAAGAGCCAATTGTGGATAAATGTTACTGGAGTATTCTCTTATTCTCAGAACAACACTTATGTGACATCTCCATTTGAAAGATGAAGGTCTCAGCAGTGCTCAGAGCTCTTACAGAAGAGCCATTCATGCTTTAACCTCCAGCCAATGAAAAGCAAGTGTGCAGTATTGTAGTCTCTTTAGTTGGTATCTTTAGAAATTTTGTATTATATTGCATATTAGCTTAGAGCAGTGTTTTTCAACCAGTGTGCCGCGGTGTGCCGTGAGAGATCGTCAGGTGTGCCGTGGGAAATTATTCAATTTCACCTAATTGGTCTAAAACATTTTTTGAA
>JAQMYG010000013.1:14015712-14027337 GCA_030014215.1 Clariallabes teugelsi
TCCAATGTTTTACTGTGACTAAGAGTCTCATCACCATACTGTACTTGAAGTCTTGTGTAAATGACAATTAATGAATTGTATGCCTTTGGTCACCAGAAATTTCATCATCATGTCCCAATTTGACTTGAACACCCCTTGTATGAACCTGTTCTTAATGAAAACATTAAAATATCAACAAATTTGCCTCTTTCTTTGTTAATAAAAGCACAATTTGCAGTTTACATGATTACATGTAACTATACACATCCCTATTAATGACACTGCAAAAAAAATAAATGAATAAATCTTGGCAAGTGAAAACCAAATGAGATTATTTAACCAATTTCTAGACATATGTTACTATTGATTGTGAAAATTTATTTTTTTTAATTGGCAGATAATTGTGCCAATTTTGAGCATTTATTATCTGGGAAGAATGATCAATTTCAAGATATTTTCATGTTATGATGTCTTCTTTTTTTTTTTTTTTTTTAGTTGTTATTAAGGAAATCGTTGAATTCTGTGGCAGGTTTATGGAAATTCAGCTTGTTTTAATGTTAACACATACACTATCATCATGTACTATGTGTGGCAGTCTGGGAAAACCACAGTGAAATGTGACTTGACTTAATTAGATTTATGGCACAAAAGCTACCAAACAACTTTATTACAGCATATGTGAAGAATTCAGTAGCTAGCAAGGCTTTAAACTGACTTTTTTGGTTGAACCTGATCTTGGCAGAACATCTAAATTCAACAGTGATTAAAATATTTTATATAATACATTGTACATTATATTGTTTGTTTTAAAGCTGGGATGTTATGCAGAAAACCTTAGTTTTGGCCAAAATCTAATTTTTTATAAAAAAAATTTTTTTTTCCTTTTCCAGACATACAAACATAGATATTAACTTAAATATACCTTAATCAATCAATCAATCAATCAATATTGTCTAAATTTCATTTTTATTTAGAAAAATTCTTTTAATCTAATATTTACATTAATTAATTAATTAATTAATTAATTAATTAATTGTGGATTATAGACAATTATGCATCTCCAAATTTCCCAAAGATGTTATTGATTATTTCATGAAAGTCCGATTTTGTGAAACAAGAATGAGACAAACAAGCAATTCACAAATTCCCCAATCTATCATGAGCATTTCAGTTTTCTGATGATCTTAATTCGTCCTTTTCTGTTTTTGGACAACTCATCTATCACTGCTTTGTGACAAAAAAAGAGTGGCATGAGTTTTAGGCTAGCAGGTTATCTCTGTGTGTACATTCGTGCATATGCCATGTGTTATAGTTCTCGCTCTGCACAAAAAGTGTAATGCCACTAATTAGTTCTAGCCTGTCTGACTGAAGAGTTGTGCTAATAATTAACTGGAAAAACTAGTAAAAGCGGGCTATGGGACTGTGTGGTATTCAGCTTCTGGAGCATCGTCCCGAATCATCTCTGACCTAAACCCAAAAGGAAACGGTTAGACAATGGCAGGCATGGATTGAAAAAGTGACACCAGAGTACTGCAAACATCTCTCTGACTCTGTGCTCAGATGGATCCAGCAGATTTTGAAGAATAGAGGATTTCATACTAAATATTGATTGTTGTATAGCAAGTTAATTGCCTCAAATGACAATTTTTTACTTATTATATTGATTTTTTGAATTATTAAAACACTTGTCTCAATACTTTTGGCCACCACTGTATGTGTGTTTGTGTGTGTGTCTTTGTGAAATATAAATCCAATACATTCAAGGCTGAGGCTTAGGGCAGGGCCGATCGATAATGTGTTTGGTGCTTTAATGCTAGAGGAGGACAGAATCCACCCAGAGCTGTCACACTGCTGCGCCCTGACACAGAAAGCTCACATCACCCGCTCCATTCAGAGCATCATCAGAAAACGACTTCATGGCAGTAGAATCCATAATGTGCCAGAATGTGTGCATTTTCCTGTATCGATTTTCCTCAGTGTAATCGAATTCAAATGAGTCTGAAATGATGTTATGTTCTGTTTTCACACCAGGCGTTCACGGACAGCGTATTAATGTGTTTCATATACACGATAAAATCACTGTTCTCATAAAGGCCCTAATGCAGTTGTTGGACTGTGGTCTGGTATGTCAGTTGATCGAACAAGCAGTCAAAAACTACCACAGCAGACCTCTGAAGGTGATCCTCTTTTGCAGTTTATCCAATATCATGCATTATTAAGCTGAAGACAGGTCATTGGACCAGAGACTAGCTACAGGAGTAAAGACATTAGCTCTGAGAGGGATGAGTTTCCACAGACTGAGATTTTTCTATTTATTTACTCTCTTTGGTCTAATTAGTAATAAAAGTTGACTTTTATTGTATTAGTCAAATAGAGGTGTCTCACTTTTTGCAACATCTGGATGGTGCTATCCAGAAGTGCAACAACCGACCTAAACACATCAAATTTGCCTTGAACTAATTATTAACCATTGTTTTATAAAACATAAAGGTTATAATGTTTCAGCTACCCTTAATAAAGTTTACCATGGTACAGGTACAGTACCATGGTAGGCCATTGTTACAGTACCGGTAACAGAGAATATAGTATCATGACATTTGCTGACATTGACGGTGGTGCCCACTGAAGCACCTTCGTACCTACCCTGGTACTCTCTAAAGTGCCCACCATGGGTAATGTTTAAACTACCCAAGTAGTACTATAGTATATTATGCTTACCATAGTAATCTAGAACACATAACCTAGAAAAAAAATTCTTATGGTTATGTTAGCTGCTAGTAATTATTCTGACAGATTTTTAAAAATCCTTGAGGTTTTTCAAGGTATTCGTATCTTTTGGATTAGTTCTATATTACTTTAAAATTGTAGGATTATAATAGCCATAAAGAAGTATTAGCTCATTTACAGCCAATTTTCCCTGGAGCATAACAATAAAATTTATACAGGCTAACAGAATCCCTTACTTCTACCTGAATTAGCTACACTAGCTGAATTTGTCACAGTTACCAGGATTTCTTTCTTTTTCTTTCTTTTTTTTTTTTTTTACTTTCCAAATTGTGGAGACCATTTAAATGTGCTAAAATTATCTTTATATTTCTGATTTATTAAGATTTGAAACTTCAGCTGCCTTTGTGAAATCTAGGAACTAGCTGATTGCCTCATGATTAGCAAAGTTTTGTCAAGACTAGCTTAGACTAGCTTATAATTACTCATAGAAACTAGCCAAATATTTTTTTTTTTAGATATTATTTGTATTTATAAATGATTTGTATTTAGAAATTGCTTTTTTTAATGTTCATCTGAAAGTTTGACTTCGTTTGACTGTGAAGCCTGGCTAACTTTTAAGACTGAGGCAGATTTTCAGAAACTAAGCTAGTTTGTCGGTTCTTTGAATTTGTTTGACAGAAGCTAATGGAAGTATGAAGTGCAAAAGAGGATGAGATGAAAGATGAATTTGAGGAGACAGGAAGGAAAATGTAGCCCTGTGAAGGCAGTGTAAGCAAAAGAGAACAAGATGAAGTGTTGCTAATTATGCTGATTACGCTTTTCAGCTAGCATGGCTCAAGAAAAGGAGTGAATGCCAGGAAAAAAAGTTAACAAATGAAAAGATTTTTCTGCACATGACGTTCACTGGCACATTCAGGTCAAGTAATTAAATTGCGATGTGAGTGTGTTTGTTACCAACAAGACACCAAACAGATGGTCAACATCAAGATATTAGGGTAGATCAGGAAAACTCACTTCATCAACAAGCCTACACATGCAGATATGTGTAATTAGAGAGCGCAACACATAAGAGAAATTAAAATAATAAATGTTTAAATTATGCTTGTAAAGGGTGTGTGTCTGACAGAGAGAGAAATCTGTATGCTGATTTGCACATAAACATGTGTGTATGTATGTTCTTTTTATTTACTCAAAATAAATAAAGGTCTCGCCCCTTCACTGGAATTGAGAAGAAGACATGCATAACTCAAATGTCAAAGAAGCCATGTCATCTTGTCTTGCCATCACAGGCATGAAGACTGCACCGTTTAATTGTCATGACAGGAATAACAGTCACGCTTTATTCACTTATTAGTTATACAGCCCATGTCCTCTTCACTTGTCATGACAGTCATAAAGGTCATGCCCTCTTCACTTGTCATGACAGTCATGAAGGCCATGACCTCTTTGCTTGACAGTCAATGACCACGCCTTCTTCACTTGTCATGACCGTCATAGAGCCTACTCCCCCTTCACTTGTCATGACCGTCATGAAGCCCACGCTCTCTGCACTTGTCATGACCGTCATGAAGCCCACGCTCTCTGCACTTGTCATGACCGTCATGAAGCCCACGCTCTCTGCACTTGTCATGACTTGTCAGGGATGAGGGATGCATGATGGAGTGGGCTTCATGACTTGTCATGACCGTCATGAAGCCCGGTCAAAAAAGTCAGACACTCACACACACATTGCCTGAGTGCAGACATGATAGTCTCAGGTAATCACCACCTTAAAATCAGCACGCATTAGGCAATAATGTTTTGAAATTGAGGCAGGTCTGAGAAGGTGTGTCTGGAAGACCATCAGTGTAAAAGTAAGCATGACCTTCGAGTTTGTACAGTATATAAATTTCTTTATATGAAATTTCTTATATGTACAAGTAATACATTTATACTTATTCATATTAAAGACACTTCTTCATATTAAATTTGAATTAATAATGTACTGTCCAGGGTGTACCCTGCCTCGTGCCCGAAGCTTCCTGGGATAGGCTCCAGGCCCCCCGCGACCCTGAATACAGGATTAAGCGGTATAGAAGATGACTGAAAATGAAAGTTTAAAATAATGAATTAATGATTCAGACAGTTATCAGTTAAAAGTTGTTGTCATGACCGTCATGAAGCCCACTCCCTCATGCATCCTTCATCCCTTCACTTGTCATGCAGGCAGAGTGGCCACACCCTCTTTACTTGTCATGAAAGGCATAGTGGCCATGCCCTTTTCTCTTGTCATGACAGTGGTCAAACACTTTTTGTGATAGACATAGCAGCCACACACATTCCTTGTACTGTGTGTCATACTGCCTACATCTTTGGCATTGACGAGCACAATGGCTAATATTTTCCTATGATAATTATTAGTTCTTTAAAGATGTGTTATGATTCTACAGTCGCTTCTGAGTTTCATTCAAGCGCTCCAATCGTCATAATTATAAATGTGGCCGAACTAACCAATTAGTGGCAATTAGCAGAAATTAGCATCTGCCTACAAGCCCTTCAAACCATTGCTACTCTTTGCATTTGTCCTCTAAAGTCTGCTCGTTGACAGCTGTGTGTGTGTGTGTTTGCCAATGTGGCCCAAATAGGGACATCGGTCTGCCATCATCCCAAAAGTCTGTTTTTATTGCAACTAATGAAAAGGAAGCTGTTTATGAAGCACATGATTATAGTGGCTCTTCTGCCAAATGTGTGTGTGAGATGGGGGGAGAGAGAGAGAGAGAGAGAGAGGTTTGTGCAGGCACTGAATGATGATGTTTAAAAGCATTAGGGCAATGAGCCAGTGCATCAGCTCCCGAATGATGTCTCGAGCCGTCGGGAAGAGCTAGGCGGAATGTGGTGTGTGTGTGTGTGTGTGTGTGTGTGTGTCCATAATCCCACCTAAATGCTTGCTAATGTTGAGTGTTGACAGCACACATATTTATACACTCATAAAGTGGATATGATGGCTTCAGGGAGTACAGATGTTTCAAGGCATTGATAATAAAAAGTCAGACACTCACACACACATTGCCTGAGTGCAGACATGATAGTCTCAGGTAATCACCATCTTAAAATCAGCTCGCATTACGCAATAATGTTTTGAAATTGAGGCAGGTCTGAGAAGGTGTGTCTGGAAGACCATCAATGTAAAAGTAAGCATGACCTTCGAGTTTGTACAGTATATAAATGTCTTTATGTATGTACAAGTAATACATTTATACTTATTCATATTAAAGACACTTCTTCATATTAAATTTGAATTAATAATGTAGTTTAAAATAATGAATTAATGATTCAGACAGTTATCAGTTAAAAGTTGTTGGTGAAAAGCTACATTAGTTGGAACCTAGATTATCTGGATTGAACATTGGATGTTTTTTGCAACTGTTAGCGAGTAAAATATTCTTGAATCTAGCCAAACCTTTTAAAATATATTAAAATAAGATCACAACAAACTAAATGAAAGATTATTTAAGCTTATTTCTAGTTAAATATTCCCAAAATTGCAAGTGAAAACTGTCATAGGAATTGAAAAGCAAAATGATCTGCCAATAAAACAAGACAAGTTACTTGCTATTTTTAGTAATATTTGACTAGAAATAAGCTTAATATTTATTTTTGCTTTGATGTAAACTTTTATTTTAAGAAATTATAAGTAGGTTTGGCTAGATACAAGAATATTATACTTGCTAACATGTCATTTTATGCAATAATGCAGCCCAACACTGTTCAAAACTGTTGGAACACCTTTTTTTTTTTTTTTTTAAGTGAAAGCATGGTGGTGGTAGCATTTCGCTCTGGGATGCATTTTGGGAAACTTGAGTTGAGACCAGAATGAATGGAACCAAGGACAGAAGATTTGGAACTGGAACACTGGTACTTCCAACAATGACCCTTAGAAAGTCCAGACGTCTTTACAATTAAAATTAAATTTAAAAAAACTGGAGAAACAAAAGTACTGTATCTGTCCTGCTCTTGAGAATCATACCAAGAAGAACAGGGGGAAAAAATAAACATCATCCAGATGTGCAAAACCAAGGATGGTTCTACTATGTTTTAAGCTAGGGAGTGAATACTTGTACAACCTACAAACTACAAGTGTCTGCATTTTGTTTTGTAGTCACTGTGTCACATTAAACTTGCATTAGCTTGTGTACTTTTTTTTTTAATCCGCTTGTTTGCTGTAAACAACATGGTTTCCATGGAGACAGCAACGCTCCGTCCTTGCAAGTAAGCGATGTTCATTTTTACGCTTATAGTTCACACACACTCTTGAAGATCGCACGTCTAATGCGTTCAGGCTCCTCAAGTGCTGCAGGCTATGCACACCATGTGGGTCTGGAAATCCTTTTTTCTACTCGTCTATCAGACCTGTACTGCTCTCCCTATACACAGACACACACACATACATAAACACACCCACACCATGTCTTATGCTAGTCTGTGTTGAAAATCTTATTTCAAACTAACAAAGACTTGCAGACTGCAACATTCTTGTGATGGATTCATAGCATACAGCAGATACGTACTGTAAATACAGATGATTATATTACATTCCATCACCCAGATTCTTGATTCTGGACAGCAGGAATTTGGTCTCTCACACTTGCTTGCTTGCTTGCTCTCTCTCTCTCTCTCTCTCTCTCTCTCTCTCTCTCTCTCATAACCCCTACAGGCTTTTAAGCACTGGTTTAATCTTTAGACGAGATCCTACTAATCTGACACCACATTTCCTTACGTAATCCCTTCTTCCCTGTTTTTTTACTTTTTTTTTTTATTCCTCTCATTGCTTCTTTTTGTGCAGAGGCATTTAGACACTGTCACTCTGAGGCAACTCTACAGAATTTAAAATCTTTAAAACCAAAGGCCAGAACTAGACTAGAGAACAACAGTCCTCCGGGGCGAGGGCTTTTAAATTAGCCAAGATCAGAGCCGTGTTAAACATTCAGGCTGCTTTTCAGGGACGGAGGGATGATCGTGACAAGGGGAGAGAGAGAGAGATAGAGAGAGAGATTAGAAAAAGCAACGTGCCTCAATGAATGGATTAAGTAAACATTTCTTTAAGCAAAAACCAATTGCTAATTTTTCTCCATACCTTTTTACTTTTTTTATTAGTTCATAATGCTTTTGAATTTATGATCATAATTGCTCAGAAGGTGTTTGTGCATTTCGCTGGTTCATTAAGAGGTCTGAGAATAGCGCCAGCAGAAAAGTATTTTAATTTTTTATTCTGTTTATACAAATATGCCTTCATAACAACTCTGTAAAATTTTGGTTATTATGAATGTGTAATTAATGATATGGTGACATTTTGGAAGGAGTCTCCAGTTTAAAGGGTGTGTAATGGGTCTATAATGTTACGTAAAGAATTTAAGTTGTGCAACCATCCAGTTATTGTTGATGATGTTCCTAAAACGGCACACTCACCAGTTAGTTACAAATGAAGTGGTGTAACACGAGCACTAGTGCTTGATGGAATGAATCTTATAAAACAGTGTTTTCCAAAGTGTGGGTCGCGCCCCCCTAGTGGGCCATAAGTGAGCTGCAGAAGAAGTCATTTATCTCTATATACAGAATATGTTTTTAGTCTTTTGGCTGCTCCCATTGAAGGGTCGCCACAGCGGACCAACTGAACCGCACAACAACTTGGCAAAGGTTTTCTGCAGGATGTCTTTCCTGTCGCAATCCTTCCATTTTATCCGGGTTTGGGATCGGCACTGCATCCAGTGGCTGGGGTTTGGGCTTTGGTTGGGAATCAAAACAGGGCCTTACGCATAGTAGGCGAGAAACATATGTATATACATTCTGAGTGATGTTTGCACAGGCATTCCTCATAGAATGTAATAGTAGACAGGCAGAATTAAGTGCTGTTCAAACACTCGAGAAGCATGAGAGATTGGCAGTGAGTTCACAGGTAAACGTAGCATGCAGGCGTCAGGATGTGCATGTGGAGGGAACCACGGGTAACTTCTAGTAGCAAATAATACATTTTATAAATAAATCTATTTAATTTTTTTTATTTTGTAATTAGGTTCTGATTAATTACTTACATAAAGTAACCAGACCTAATAACATGGTATTTAAATCATATTTAAATGTTCTTAATTTATCTTGGTCTTGTGTGTTGATCAGACTTGTGGTTAAAGTTTGGGCGGAGAATTGTGAGGTTTGGGAATGGTTGTTACAGAAAATGAAATTACAAATGATTTAAACCAATGTATGTAGATAATCTCAGGGGAAAAGAGAGAGAGAAAGTGATTCTTTCCTGTATCCGGTTAAATGTTCAAGCTCTATCCTTTTCTTTTTCTTTCTTGCTCATCCATGTCTCATGAAGCATGATATAGGAATGAGTTTGATTTTGTCTTCCATGAGACAAGTCTGGAGTGATGGAGAGAAAAAGAAATGTACTATTAAAAATGAAAGTCTTTTTTCGTTCCCTGCTGGGTGTTGTCATGCTTAAATTCAAGATACATGATAATTCACTGACCCCTTGAGGCAAGAGTAAGCAACAACACCCAGACACATGCAGTATTGCGATATGGAAAATGTACTGTATGTAAGGTATTAAAACACATGAATAATAAACAACGGCATGGTGTGACGTAGAGCTAGGCCTGTTACAAGAAATTAAATCCATAAATACTTCCTGACTGTGATTATATACTCAAACGACAGCCGACACAGATGTGATCAAAACAAACATAATGTGATTGTCTGTTGATATACAGACTTAGTTTTTTTTTTTCTTTTTTAGAAAGCAATTCTGCTATGTTCCTAACCCAGTAATCTCTGTATAGAGTCTGAATACTGCTTCCTCTCTGCTTCTTTGAGACACCGCGACATCGTTTCTGTCCACGTAACCCAATTAACTCTTATCACTGCACCAAGTCACAGTAATTCACGGCTGAGCTTTGTTCCACAATCAGATAATTACGCCGCCGTCGAATAATAAGCAGGACTCTTAATCTGGCTTTTGTTCCGTTGGAAGCAATATAAAACGTGGGCATAAACTCAGCGAAAATCACATTAACACCATCAGGGATTAGAGCCAGGTTATCTAGCTGGGTTTTTACACAAGATTGGAAACACACTTTCAGGCTTTCAGGTGATGGATAAGATTGAGATTTCCTGTCTTATATAGAGATAAGAATCAAAACATGACTTATATCAGAGTAAGAGTGAAAACACGTGGGGTTATTGCGATGTTCATGAATGTTTTGGACCATGCCATGTATTTTTAATTTTTAAAAGTATTGAGCTTTGGTAATTTGGTTTTTTTTTCCCCTCCAATTTTTAGATGATTCTAAAGATGAGTAAAGATGATTCCAAAATTCAGTTGCTGTTTTACTCATACATTACATTGTATTTGTCCAAAAACCTTAGAAACCTTGCTTTTATTAATATTAGTACTAGTAGGTGTCTAGCGTCCCACTCCTGGAAACATTTCTGTTCTCTGGCAGTTCATACTTGCCAGCTCAATATCTAATTGTTTTTGAGCTTTGAAGGAACTTTCTCAAGACATTTACATTTACATTTAGGCATTTGGCAGACACTCTTATCCAGAGCGACTTACATTTTTTATCTCATTACACATCTGAACAGTTGAGGGTTAAGGGCCTTGCTCAAGGGCCCAACAGTGGCAACTTGAACCGGGGACCTTTCGATCAACAGTCCAACACCTTAACCATAGAAATGCTATGTCTACTAATACTACTCCTTCTCTCTCATTCATTCATTCATTCTCTATACTGCTTATCTTGTACAGGGATATCCTGTACTGAAGACCAGGGCCCGTATTCACAAAGCCTCTTAGAATTCTCTCAGAGAGCTCCTATCTTAGCTTAAAAAGTCCTAGTTGAGGGTCCTAGACCAAAAGTGATTTAGGAAACTTCTCAGAGCAACTGTGAGTAAGGAAAGTAAAAAAAAAAAAAAGTGTTATCTTAGTGAGGAGGTGTGGTTGACCCTTTTGCTAGGGATGATGCAACAAATCAAGGACTGTGATTGGTTGATAAATAACCTTTAACCTCTGTAAAGGTCTAAATGCGCTCTTTGTGCAAATAAAATGCATGATAATAGAACAGTGAAATCATAAGGTTTGTATATAAATAAATTGTATAATCATGACGAAATGCTACTTTATAGGTTAAATATGTTAAAGATAATTAAAACAACCAAATGTTGAAAATGAGTCTACTTTTGAAGAAACTAATTTCCGCACAGTAGTTACTATATTTAAGTTCTTACGTTTATTTGCCGTACTGATTTTATTGCTTGTAATCCATTTCAGATTGATGGGAGCAAGCTTTTACCAACTTACATGATTGCAGGACAGTTTATTTAAGTTGAACTTTTGGATGGTATGTAGCCAACAATCCAAGAGAGATAGAAGGAAGTAAAACAACATGAAAACCAAATTGGACAGAAGAGCAGTGTTTACTTTTAGCTTTACGTTTTTGGAGAATATTTCTTCTTTCCGCCATTTTGTCCTCTGTTATAGAAACTCTTAAGCCTCTTAAAAGAATTTTCTTAGAATTTCCTCACTAGGAGCAACTTTTAGGCTTAAGAAGCCTTGGGAAACTGGGCCCTGGAGCCTATCCCATGGGACTCGGGGCACTAGGCAGGGTAGATGATGATGATGATGATTATTATTATTATGAAGTTCCAGCATTATGGGGTTAGGGGTAGCTCAGTGGTTAAGGCATTGGACTACGGTTCGGTAGGTCCCAGGTTCAAACCCCATGACCACCAGGTTGCCATTGTTGGGCCCTTGAGCAAGGCCCTTAACCCTCAACTGCTCAGATGTATAATGAGTTCCAGAGGCAATCAGAGAAGGACCAGCTCCAGCTGGATTCAGCTTTATGATGGTTGGAGCTACACATGCTGCTCCTGTGCTTCCAGTGA
>JAQMYG010000013.1:14054902-14069710 GCA_030014215.1 Clariallabes teugelsi
AAAAGCTTGAGTTGATACTTCAACTTCTAAAGAAGTCTTTTTAAACCCTAGTATCCATACTTCTACTCAAGTAATGATTGTGAATACTTTTGACACCACTGTTCACTTATAATAATGCATGAACCCTATGTCCAGCAATTAAACTTCCCCTCTTTTACTTTCTCATTTCCCCTGTATTAACTATCCACTTGAAGCAAAAATGGAACATGTTCTTTATTAAACATTTGTTATTACAATACAAAACTAAACTTTTAGTTGAGGTAATAAAAAGAAAGATGGCACGTTACATACACCCAAGCGAACCTCTACATGTCTAACTTGTGTCTAACTGACACTACTGATTTAAGCTTTAAATGTAAATTAAAAGATTAATTAAAATTTCACTTTTTTTTTTTTTTTTTCACGTGACACACTATTTTATTTAGTTCTAGGTGTCACAGGTAATTTTTTTTTCTCTGTTTGTTCTTGTAAAAGATCTGTCTTCACCCTCCACATCTCAGTAGTGTTTTCCAACATGCCGTTTTATTCCAGTTTCTGCTTGATCTGACAAACAGATTAAGGATTCAGGATTTTATTACTGTCATGTCATTTAATATTACAGGAACTGACAATTGTGAGCTACGTACATTCCATTGACGAGCACTTGCACTTGCTGTCAAACTTATCCATATGCTTCACAACTGTGTTTGTGTTTCTACACTAATCTGTAGCCCCTCTTTAAATGGTTCAAGTTTTTACATTTTTAATTCTATGGGATGAGTACATGTGAGAAGATTTTATTACTGAGAAACCAAGAATAAATATTTAATTTTTTAAAAATTGAGCACATTACAGTAAAAAACTAAAAACAGTAAAAAAAAATAAAATAAAAAAATAAAAAAACTTTTTTTAATAGTCAAGTAGGCCTTTATTGTCATTTTATTGTTATTGTTATTGGGACAAAACAGATAACATATAGTGCACATGCAAATGTGCAAACATGAGTGACAACGCGACAACATGACATTACAATACTGAGTGATAATGAGGTGATGAGTTGAGGTAGTGGGAGGAGAAACAGTAAACATTCCATAATTAGCAGCAAAGATAAAAATAGTTTGTCCAAATTAGCAATTGTTGAATATTGTGCAAAAGAGCATTTACAGGTTGGTGTGTACAGTAGTTTGATAGTGTTGCGCATGGGTTGATTCATCAGTCCAGTCTCAATGTTTTGAGGTAGTTGAGTTAATCTGTGTGATAATATGTGTGTGTGTGTGTGTGTGTGTGTGTGTGTGTGTGCGTTTTATCAGTCCAGTCCCTTTTTATTGAGGAGACGGATGTTACACAGTCTGGATGTGTGTGCCCGAATGCTTGAGTTTCATGGAGCCACTACATAAAAAAAAAAAGAGAAAAAAAGTAAATAAATAAAAAAAAAATCTTAAGTTACCAAGCAGTTAATATTTGTTATAAAACTAAGGACTAAGGACTTGGTGTGACACATAACTTTCGTAATTAGCTGATTTTCCCGGGGCCCACGGAATGTTTGATGCATTCATCCCATCTTCCCACTTTCAAGTGTCCCTATATAACCCGATCCAGGAATCACCCTGCGCATCCCTCAAATGCCATAAGTAGTCTTTGGCGGTGCTGTTAAGTGAGCTGGCCAGATCTGTGTGATGTTTTCTGCAGTATTTCCGAGCTCCAAGCTACGTCATCTGAATTTTAGATATGCCAATAAACTTACTGGCGCCAGTGAAATGAGCTCAATTGAATCAATTTATATCTTGATTATGGACTAGGCTGAGTAAAGTTGATTTTCTTGCATTTTAAAATCAAGATAATAGGAGACATTAAAGCATGTTGCAAATGATCATTCAATTCAAAACAAAGCAAAGCAAAATCAGCATATTAACTCACCATTGTAGCAGAACAGTACAGTCAGTATCCATCCAGGCTCCATAGTCTCTTACAACAACACATGATTCTTTCCCCAGAAAATTATCTGGCTGTCCAGCGACCCAATATGTGTATGTGACATTCTTCAGTGGAAGATCATATAAGGACAAGCGCCAGCTATTGATGTCGTTATACAAACCGACCCATGCAGATTTTGTCAGACCTTAAGGCAAATCAGTAGGATTTAGGATTACTGCCAGGTCAGTGTATAATTCCCTGCAGTAATTCTGCGCAACAGACCATGTTACCTGTGACATGTTCAGCTCATATTTGTGAGGGACAGTTTGCAGGAGAGAAACCCCAGCTGGGACTAGACCTGTAGGTGACTTTCTTTTAATAATACACAATGTACACTGGTAATGTCTAGAATAAAAAAGTCTATGTTTCACAATCCAGTCCCTCAGTTCAGAAGATTTTCATTTTTTCTTCATTTTTTGTTGTTGTATAGTTCCTTATTATGAGGACAAAAGGAAACGATACACGAAAAGGAAACAATTCTAAATGGAGGAAACAGGGATAACTAGAGTGTTGTATGGGTCTATGAGTCAAACAACAACAGTACCTTTCCAGCACAGCCCAAACCAGCAGCTGCCTTTCCAGAGCGTGATGGTCTGCAGCAGGTCAAATGAGTTCAATTCAGTTAACACTTTATGAATGGTTTGATCATATTTTAATTGTACTTTTCTAATTGTATAAAAATACATTGTTCCTATTTGCCTTTGCTGTCAATATGGGGGGGAAATCCTTCATCTTTGTTATGCATTGTTGACATGAAAAGTGATTTTATTCACCAGGACACTCAACCATTTCAAAAAGTCCAACTTTACAACAGAAATAATAATTTGAAGCTTGGTAGAAAAAAAAAATCGATTTTGGTCATTAGCTAGATTTCTCATTCATGACAACTGTACGGGGATGAATTTTCAGTTAATTTTAAGATATAAAATTATGCATAATTAGGAGAGTGTAGCAAAGTAATGTTGGCATATAAAAGCTAAGCTAGCTAGCTAAATCTTAGCTAGCTGGCTTGTGCTAACTTAGGTATGTAGGCATGAAGGATGAAAATCGAGAAAGAACAATTCTGGGATAAATTTACTGCTGAGATGGAGGCTGCCGCTGGTCGTGGCGATCAAATGAAAAATGCTTTTCTCCACTCAGGCAAGCGCAATCAGTCATTCAGGAACATCCAAGAGGCAGGACTAGAATGTTGAAAGCAGCACTTCGACAGGCTCCTGAATTATGATCCCACAACAAGCCTTGATCAGGATGTAGATGTAGAAAGTGCTTCTGGGAATCTGCACATCGACAAACTAACAAAAGTGGAAGCCACCATAGCCATCAAACGATTCAAGAACAGGAAGGCCCTAGGCCCTGACACTGTGACTGTCAAGATGCTGAAAGCAGGCAGTGATCTCCTGGTTGAAAAACTGCATATGCAAATTATAACATGCTCCTATGGAATAGAAATTAGTTGACATCATCCCCGAAAAGCACCTCAAAAATGGCGATAAGACACGATGTGAAACTATACTAGACTCTATTTGTTCTACCCATTTACTTATTCATGGATTAACTGAGATGCATCTTTCAAATCAGAAAGATGGAAAAAATAGTTAGATCTGTCTGAATATTCTCAAAGCTCATTTTAAGCAGTAGTCAATCAGGAGAAGTGATAAATGGAACACAGCCTCTTGCACCAGCACTGACCATAATGCCATATGGACTTTCTTGAGCCACCTCATTCATTCATTCATTCATTTGTTCATTCATTTGTTCATCACTCTATACCTCTATAGGCCTGGAGCTTATCCCAGGAGACTTTGGGCACAGGACAGGGTAGACCCTGTCTTGTGCCCTATTTTGTGCCCAAGGGTTAGGGTAGACCCTGGTCAGGATGCCAATCCATCGCAAGGCACACACACACACACACACACACACACACCCTATGGGCAATTTTCGAACGCCGTGCCACCTACCTAGGGTATTTACTATAAGAAAAAAAAGTGTTGGACTTGTTATATTCTGTAGCTGAACAAAACATTCAGCTCCACTAAATATTCTTATGATCCCATATTTCACATGTATATTCAGACTGATTAAAAATATTCAACATTTTTTTCAGTTTTATAATAGTAATAACATTTTAAATATTCCTCTGTTAGTTTTCAACTGAATTCAGGACATCTCAGGTGTGGAGCAAATCCTATCGAATTGCACCACAAGCCTCTTCACTTTTAAATGAAAAGAAAAATGTTTAAAGAATGTTTGTTCAGCCAATCTACATAAGAATTTTCCCTAGGATCCTTGTTTGTTGGAGTTTGTCTAATTAATTGTTGTCTAATCATTTCTCTCTTTTTTTTGTGACCACTGTCATTTATATATATATATTTTTTTCTCTCATTTTCCCTCTTAATTGTTGATGCCAAGCTGGATGCACTTGCATGTGTCTCATTCTCAGCCTCTGCTTCAACACTAAAATGAAATTTAATTAATAATTTTAAGAGTTATATCCTTATATAGGAAAAAAAATTATAAAAAAGGCTCTCCAGTTACACACAGGGTAAGTAAAAGTTTCAGCTTTTTGATGAATCTTTTAACTGCGGAGTGACAAGAAATTTAAATCTTAAACAAAAGCATAAAATACCAAATCAAAAAAGGGATTAATTTGTGCATTTGTTTTGTTTTCTGTTAAATGTCATGAGACTTTATATTATATTAATTATAGAGAAATAAATTTGTGACCAAATTCACAAAGTAACTACAGTAATTATTATAATTTTATTTAACTTATTTCTTATTGCTAATGTTCAAATACCTATGTTAACAATCTAACCCAATATTATTATTTTCAATATAAAGAAACTCTTACAGCTTAACATCTTTAAAGAGTATGGTAATGAATACTATTTTAAATTACAGTATGTGCCATCCTTTATTAGCTTTATGTATTATTAGGTAAAAAAAAAATAAATGTAAACCAAATAAAGCTTTCAAACTTTTAATATTTGTATTATAACAATAAAACGTAATACGAAAATTTCCATCCAATATAAGTAAATATCTTTAAAGTATTTAACGATAAAACATACTGTACCTATAATATGTACTGTACATTCTAAGTCTGAGTGCTTGATTTTAGGTTTTCACTCTTTCCACACAATTCTAAAAATATTGACTGTTTACTTCACCTTTCCTCATCTTAATCATGGAATCATTCACGGGGGACAATCTAGACTGATTTCCATTTTGTTTCCTTATTTCCTTAGACTCAAGAATCCTTATTTCAATAAAACCAAATGCTTACGTATTGTCATTAGATTTGAGCACAGGTAGTGATTTGAGTTAGTTTGATGGCCTTTAATGTGGAATTGCATGCAATATCCAACTGCGGATGCTTCAGAATATCCTGATCCTTGAAAATCGACAGATAACTTCTTACTTGCAGAAGGGATGCATCTGTCTATGGGAAAGGTACACACACTCATTCACCAACACCACTTAAGAATTATAGGGCTCAGCTGGGAGTTATTGCCACATCTCCCATACAGTCTTGACATAGCTTAAAGCAAGTCCCACATGTTTGGGCCATTAATGGAGTTTTTGGGTGGTCTTTATTTCAGAATGAAGCAGGTAGTCCAAGCATGGCTCTGTGTTGTTATTCATTTCTGTTTTCTCTGTTGTTATTTATAGCTAAATAGATGCAGGTGTGAAAAGTAAAAAAGTTATGTACATAAAATAAATAATATGCAATTAAGATAGTTAAAAACAATAGTTATAAAGTTCATTGTGGTATATATTCATATAGTGTAACAGTTAAAATAAGACACCATATTTTTAAAACTTATTTTCTTATGTTTAAAACAGTGGCGGGGGGCATGTGCCGAATCGATTCCTCTTCCCTCGGATAGTAATGCCTGTGCATGTGGCCTTGATGATGTATTTTTGACAGTGGTGTAACACAGCATTCGTGGGCATAATTTTGCAATTCGTCCATGAAACACAGGAGTTGTAAAAACGAGTTTTGTGTCTGCAGACGGTCAGAGTCGTACTTTGTATATTTCAGAGTTGTATTGTAACAAACACACAAAATCTCGTATCTGTAAGCTGTCGTGACCGTAGATTTTGGAATCCAACTCAGACAAAAGACAGAATTAAACACAAATCTTTTTTTTACGCACGATTATTTTTGACAGTGATTTTATTCCATACAGGAGCACTTTTAAACAAACAAGTTTTGTGCCTCTTTGCTCCTAACTACATCTAATATTCATCCAAATTAGATGTAAATACCCTTGATTAAGACATAGTGTTGAGAATCTGTGGTGGAAACATGAAAAGCACGCAGTTAGTAGTTTTGCTATAATTTGGTGCAAAACATGTTTAGCTATGCATTATTATGCTAGACTAATCAATCTGTTGCCAGTGAATACAGTAGCATACGGAACCATAGCGAGGTTAGAACCATAGGGATTGTTTCCATAGTAAGCGCCAGAAACGAGAATTAAAATTAAATTAAAGAGTTAATATACAGTACACATTGTTTTGCTTTAGGGCACTGCATTTTTGTATGTTTATGTGATTGTGGAATATATAAGGTAGTTGGCATGTGGAACATATCATTTGACAATTTAACTAGGTTATTTACTGTTTGAATGGCTTGTTTACTTTGCTTCATCTGGGAAAAATATGTGTACTGTAATACTAGAACTGTTGTTGAACTAAGTTGAGCCAAATGTGGAAAATGTTTGTTTTTCTTATCATTTTGCTGATTGAAAAGGAATATTTCGAATGACATATTTTGAAGTACATTATAATTTACAATGCTCAAATTACTGGTGTATTTACACAGACTATAGTCACAGTTCTCCAAAGATGCTGTAATGTTGATGAGGAAGATGATGACGATAAAGAACAGCTGAACTACAGTGACCAAGCTGATGGTGAAAGTACTGAGGTAAATGATGATGAGGAAGATGCAGAGCTGATACAAAAGACAGTCTGAGGCAATGGGTGCTTTCTTTGTATGCATTTATTTTCATCAACCTTGTTGAAAGAAAAAGTGGTTGTACTAGGTGTTTATTTTGTTATATATTATCATAATAGTTACATATATTGTCTTAGTTTGTAATCATTTTATCACAAATAAAATAAATAAATAAATAAATAAATATATATAATATATAAATGTGTTTTCTTATTATTGACGATGATGAAAAGAGTCTAATTTAATTTCCCATTTCCAACCTTGCCATTGTCTACTGAACCAACCTATCTTTGGCCCCAAGCCAACGTTGGGCCAATGGACAAAATGACATTTAACCAACCACTGATGCCAACATTAGCCCAATGTATGCACTGCCATTGGCCCAACGTTGGCCCCATTTAATTTCCAATTTCTACTACTGAACCTACTGAACCAACATTGTGTCAACATTTGACCAAACTGGCAATTATCTACTGAATTAATGTTGCGCCAGTGTTGGCCCTTAAGCAGTGTGCTATCTGGGATAGTACTGTTTTCACAACAATCATGAAAAAATATATTTATTTCTTTATATATATATATATATATATATATATATATGACTATAGTATGTGTATTCTTAAGGAAGTTTAAGAAGACACATGATACAGTATATGTGATAGAAACAAATATGCAATGTATATTTTCAAAAAATATATACAATAGTTGTAGCCTGAAGACATCTGTGCATAGTGGCTCTTGTTGCACCAACTCCAGCCTTACTTCACTCCTCATGAAGCCCTCCTAATTTCTTGCTTGGTAATATTCTTAAGCTTATGGTCATCCCTGGCACTGGACCCTTATCTACCAAACTTTTCCCTCCACACTTTTCCCTTCCAGTCAACTTTCCATAAATACTTCCATAATGCTTTGAAACAAGCACTCTGCATATTGCCAGCCCTTTCAGCAGTGACCTTTTATGGACCCTTTTTTTTTTTTACTCTTCTTGTGCATGGGGTAGATGATAGTATTCTGGAAAATTGACATGCCAGCAGTCTTCAAAAATGATTTAGTTGCATGTACTAAACCAAACCAAGAAATGCACAATATTTGCACTGCATGAATAATTATTTCCTCCAACTGCAAAGGATATATTTGAATAATTTTAGCTAAATTCGATAATTTTTAGTTTTTACATTAACATTTTTCATTAACCATAAGTTGTAATCATCGAAATGAATTAATTACTTATAATAGTGGCAGGCATAGTAAGGCACACAAAGTTGTTAAACAATTTCTTTAATAATCATATCTTCTAGAGGGCTATCTACTATTTTTTGTTACATTAACCCAATGTTCCAGTTATTTAACAAACTCCTGCTGATGTCATTTGTTACAAATTCTGAATGTGAATAATTCTAAATATCTTATATTTGGCATAAACATATAAAACTGCATTTATAGCTGAGAGGAAAGAAGGTGAAGGAAAGTAGGTGTGTTATATAAACCCCCATGTTTAAACAATTTTAAAATATTACAAGTCTATATTACAAGTCTAAATATTGTATGTAAATTTAAATTTTATTCATTCTGCCTGAACTACTTGATGTAGCTGAAGGCATTTAGATGTCACACTTCATCCTTGCTTTTTTGGCGAAATATCTGTCCATCTGGCTCGGCCCTCCAGTTCATAGTGGTGTTCTGCAACATGCCATTTTCATCAAGTTTCTTATTAATCTGAAAACAGATACATGATTTATTTCTGACGACTACCTGAAGCATTTCTGAATGAAAGACGCAGGGGAAATATGGCATTCAAATTCATAATTTTACAAAATGTCATAGATATTTTTACTCACTAGGTCTACAATAGACTGCAGTGGAGGATCAAACACACTTCCAATAGACTTCACCTGCAGTTTCAGTATCTGACCTCTCATTGGCGAGTCTGTGGAAGACATGCACACAAACATAATGTAATTAATTTGTAGTATAAGACTGAGGTTTTCATGAAGAATCAATAAATTATCAGGAGTCACAGGAGGCCTGGAGCCTATCCCAGGAGTCTTAGGGCACAAGGTGGGGTACACCCTGGACAGGGTGCCAATCTATGACAGGGCGAACACACATACACACACACTCACATGCTCATACACACTATGGGCAATTTGGGAACACCAATTAGCCTAATCTGCATGTCGTTGAACTGTGGAAGGAAATACCCGGAGTACCCAGAGGAAACCCACCAAGCAAACTCCATGCACACAGACCCGAAGCGGGAATTGAACCTGAAACCTGGAGGTGCAAGACTAACCACTAAGCCGACACACACATTAAATAGACATAGTTTGCAAATTCCATTGTAATTTTCATTTTATAATCTGCAACAAAGAGGCATTATTATTTTAATTTTTATTATTATTATTATTATTATTATTATTATTAGTAGTAGTAGTAGTAATAGTGAACTTTATGAATCATTAATGTGGATATTTTTATAGTTACAAATAATTTGGTATTATTCAGAAAAGTAAAGACTTACTGGTGTAACAAAAGAAGCTGTGCAGTTTGGTGCAGCTTTCATCACTCAACAGGCCACCTTTAAGTGATGCACAGTTCGCATGACCTCCATAGTTATTGGGTTTTTGTGGAGCCCACGGAAGGTTTGAAGCATTCATTCCGTTTGCCCACTTCCAAGTGTCCCTATATAACCCGATCCAGGAATTACCCTGGGCATCCCTCAGTTGCCGCAAGTAGTAGTTGTCAGTGCTGTTAAGTGAGATGGCCAGATCTGTATAATATTGTCTGCAGAAGGTTCGAGCTCCAAGCCAAGTCCGCCAAACATTAGAGATGCGAATGAATTTACTAATACCAGTGAAATTAGCTATGAAATGACAAAAAATAGGGTAATAGGGTATATAGGCACAGCTAAACATGTTCTAGAATGATAATTCAGTCCAAAATTAAGCAAATCAAATACAGATTGGTAACTTACCATTGTAGCATATGAAGGGTTTCTGAAGCGTACAGTCGCAATCTGACCAGTATCCATAATCTATTACTGCAACACACGATTCTATCCCATTATTATTATCTGGCTCTCCATTGTTCCAGTATGTGAAAGTGACATTCATTAGTGGAAGATCATATAAGGACCAGCGCCAGCTATTGATGTCGTTGTACAAACCGACCCAAGCAGATTTTGTCAGCCCACTACTTGCTGTCACTTTATTTAATCTTAGCCAATCAGTATAACTTAGGATTACTGCCAGATCAGTGTATAATTCCATGCAGTAATTCTGCGCAACAGACCATGTTACCTGTGACATGTTCAGCTCATATTTGTGAGGGACAGTTCGCGGGATGAATGCCGCAGCTGAAACAAGACCTGTAGGTGACATTTTATTTTTTTATGATACACAATGTAAACTGGTAATGTCTAGAATAAAAAAGTCTACATTTCACAGTCCAATCCTGCAGTTCAGGGGATTTTCATTTTTATAATAATTGCACCTCTTTTGCTTCGTTCTTTTTTTTGTTGCATAGTTCCTTACGAGGAAAGGAAGCAAGAAAAGGAGGAAAAGTGTAGTAAACATGCCTAACTGGAGTGTTGTCTGGGTCTATGCATCCAAACATCAACAGTGCCTATCCAGCACAACCCAAACCAGAAGCTGTCTTTCCAAAGCCTGATGGTCTGCAGCAGGTAAACTGTGTTCAATTCAGCTCCTTGTAAATGGTTTGTTTATATTTTAATTTTAATTTTAAAATGTTGTAAAATAGCATTGTTCATATTTGCCTCATTATCCTCTGATGAATCCTATGAAATTGTCCAACTTTACAACAGAAATAAACATTTTCAGCTTGGTAGAAAAAAAAAGGTCTTTAGCTAGATTTTTCAGCTGATCCTGCTTTATGAATCCGAGATCTGGACCCTGCTGGCGAGCTGACCTCTGAACCCTGGAAACATTCCACATGAGATGCCAATGCACAATCTTGGGCATCACCCTTCTTGATCATTGGCGCAATGAGAAAAGAGATGCCACCAGCAGGAGAACAAATCATAAGACAATCATGGCTTTGATGGTTTGGGCACAAACCAGTAAGAACGGACCTGTCAGGAATGCCCTACCGCTTGTCGGATTGGAAGTTGCAGCAAACAGCATATAAAAAGTCCTAAGTTAACTAGATTGAAGCAGAAGCATAAACACATCCGGCTTATTATCAGTAACTGAGGCGCAGGTGGAGTCAGCTTCTGTCAAGATGGCGACAAACGGAGCGACCACAGTTGAGCTGCAAAGCCACTGTGTATTAAACCCATGGGTGATGTCACAGAGGGTGTGATCACGCCACCACTGATCTTTTAAATCATAAATGTGGGAAAAAAAATATTAGATTGGTCTGGATATTCAGAAAGCTTGCTTTTGGCAGTACCCATCAGAAGAAGTGATGACTGGAACACAATCTTTTGTACCAGCACTGGCTGTTTCAAGTATTGCAATATGGGCTCTCTTGAGTCTCCTCAGTCATTCATTTATTCTTTCATTGCTCTATATACTGGTTATCCTCTACAGGCCTGGAATTTATTCCAGGAGACTTTGGGCACAAGGTGGGGTACACCCTGGACTAGGTGCCAATCCATCGCAGTACACACACACACACACACACAGACACACCCACACAGACACAGACACACACACACACACATATATATACTTGCACGAGCACGCTCACACAGTGGGAGGAAACCGGAGTACCTGGAGGAAACCCACCGAGCATGGAGAGAACATACAAACTCTAACAGGTGGGAATCGAACCCAAACCAAGCCACAGTTCTAATTACTACACGACTGTGCAGCCTTGCTAGCATATTTACATCACAAAAACGATTTGTTAAACTCGCTATATTCAGCTCCACTAAATATTCTTATAATCTTTAATCTCGGATGTATATTCATTTATAAATGCATGTGTCAAACAGAGGCGGTACGGTGGTGTAGTGGTTAGCACTGTCACCTTGCACGGTCTGGGTTTGATTTCTGGCCAGGCTCGATTCCCGTCTCTGTGTGCATGGAATTTGCATGTTCTCCCCGTGTTTGGTGGGTTTCCTCTGGGTACTCCGGTTTCCTCCCGCCCGTAGTGTGTGTGTGTGCCCTGCGATGAATTGGCACCCTGTCCAGGGTGTACCCTGCCTCATCCCCTAAGACTCCTGGGAAAGGCTCCAGGCCCTCCACGACCCTGAATACAGGATAAAGCGGTATATAAGATGAGTGAGTTAGTGAGTGTGTCAGACAGTTTACCATTTTGTCATTTATACTTTTTTTACTCTCTTTTTACTTACTATCATTTTTATTATTAATTGTTGATGCCAAGTTGGATGCCAATTCTAACAATGAAATTCATACAATACAGTACAATTAAATATAAATGAATAAACATGTGTAATAACAATTTATTATTTTCAGAATAGATTTTCAAAATCTTTATATGGAAAAAATGGTTTATAAAAAGGCTCTCACCTGTTAAACACAGAATTAGTAAAATATTCAGCTTCATGATGGATCTGTAACTGGGGAGTGCTAAAAAATTAAATCTTCAATTAAAAATAAAAGTATAAAATGCAAAATCTTTAAATCATTAATTTGAGCATTTGTTTTAAAAAGTAATGTAATTAGGTTTTATATCATTATATTTATTATAGAAGAAGAAAGTTGTGAGCTTTGAGAAGCAGAAAATGTAGAATCTGTTTGATAGACTTAAAGCAACAAATTATTATAATTTTACCAAATTTTATGTTCATATGTAATGTTAACAATCTAACCCAATATTAAGGTTTTCAATATGAAAGATATTTGCTAACTGCTTAACATTGTTAAAGAAAATAGCAGTGAATATTATTCTATACAAATTAAGTTCCATCCTTTTATTAGCTTCATGTAGTATTAGGTAAGAAAGTAAATATTAACTAAATAAAGCTTTCAAATTTAGTTATATAATAACAATAAAAATACACTTCCTACATACTATAAGAAAGTTCATTTAAAGTATTAAACATTAAACATACCTAGAATATGAAAGTCCTACTGTACTGCTGAGTGCTTGGCTTTAGCTTATCACTCCTTCTACTGAACTCTCCAAAATGTTTCCTGACCTTAATCATGGAAACATTGCATGATGAACAATCTAGACTGATTTTCATTTTGTTTTCTTATTTCCATAGACTCAGGAATCCTTATTTCAATAAAACCAAATGCTTACGTACTTATTGGCCTTAGATTTTAGCACAGGAAGTGATTGAGTGCACTTGATTGCCTTTACTGTGGTACTACATGCAATATATAGCATCTATTATATTGATCATGTGGATGCGTCATAATATCTTGATACTTGAAAATTGACTGAAATTAAAAATAACTTGTTGCCAACTTGCAGAAGAGATGCATCTGTCTGTGGGAACTGTACACAGAATCATTCACCAGCTTGATTTCCACTTGCGCATTAAAGGAACTCAGCTGGGAGTTATTGGCTCTTTCCCCATGACCTCGCTCGAAGCCATTTCCACATATTTGGGAATAGTTCTTTAGAGGCCAGTGTTTTAGACATGAAGCAGGCAATTCGATCATGGCTCTTTCGCTCTAAGAAAACTTTCTACTGTACTATGATGGTATCCGAGTAGCAGTGAAACACTGAGAAGAGAATTAAAGTTTTGACTCTCATAAACTGTCTATCTTCTGTTATTCTGCGCAATCAAACAATCTGGTTTGACTTGTATGCCACACGCATATTACAATGACACCCTTGCCATTTATTAGCAAATAAGGTAGAATAGGCAGACTTTCTAACATTAGTTTTAATACATGCTCACTTCTTTTGCAGTACATGATCCATACATTATTTCATCATTGCTTGCCTTGAATTCAGACAGGTCTCAGCAATTATGTAATTATGTGTGAAGCTCCACGGAAATAGAAAGAGGCAGATATAAGCAATTTCTCAAATAAACTAAAAGGCAAGCATATTTTTCAGACTGTCAGAGTAATGTGAAAAAATTGCGTAGAGTACAATGGCACAAAAAGCAAATCGTCCATGCAGTCATAGGCTAATAATTTTACATTACTATTTTACTTACTGTAGGTCTTGTATAGTATTTTATAGGTTTTTCTGGCATAGAATGAACAGAACTGCAAGAAAGCACTCAGTTTCTTTCTCAATGCTTTGTGCCTGTTCCTCTTAATTTGTTCAGGAGAATCAGAATGTAGTCACAGTGCAGGGTAGAAAAGCTGGGAGAGTGTAGCAGAGGCTGTTCTGTCCTGAGCATCCTGGGTAATGAATAACAACCTTACTAACCTCTGGAATGTGTTGTATCAAAGTCAGTGTTTTTATTTGATACATTTTAGGGTGATGATGATGATGATGATAATAATCATCATCATCAGTGTATCACTTTGCTGTGCAATTGAATTAAAGCGAACAGTAGAAATGAATGAGTTCTGAGTTGTACTTTTAACATTAATGTTAAAATTAATTTACTAAATTAATAAATATTATGATGGTTTAAATATGATACCATGTCATGTTCTGCCTATGCAAGACACAGGAACGCAGGTGTGGGGAAGAGACAGCTTTATTGACTGATATAATAATTAAAAGGAAAGTCCAAACAAACAAAAACAAAGAAACCTACGACCACTAGGTCGTACTACCAGGCGCGGTCTGCAGGTCAAAATACCCTTGAAACGAAGGTTGGACTCTGAACGGACTCTGAAGTTGGACTCTGAACGCAGGGGCGCCCTCTATTTCCACAGCCCCGGGGAGCGGAGGGTCTACGACGCCTCAGTCCAGCGGTCCGCGTATCACTGGCCTGAGAAGAGAAACATGAAAAATGGGGTTAATGCGCATATGTGCTGGTAGTT
>JAQMYG010000013.1:14130361-14143234 GCA_030014215.1 Clariallabes teugelsi
TGTCACTTTGCGCCACCTGGCGGTCATTTCACGAATGACTTTGAAATGCAACTGATTTATTTTGGCCGCTGTCGTTTGGCCGCGGCGGTGAGCGCGACGGTAATAACCATTCCGATTGGGTACCTACTGTACATTTCACAAACAGTTTCATACTGCTGCGTGCTCAGTGTTTAACCATGGTAAAAAATATGCACAGTGAGTGGTGGCGGGAGAGAGCCACAGATCCTGTACTGCCGGGACATGCTCCGTGCCTAAAGAGTCCCACAGCTCGGACACTGTACCTCACTTTCTGCTGTTGGTTTGGTCTGCGTTTCCTCCTTAAAGTGTTGGAGTGAAACAAGCAGACTCACAGACTCACAGTTCAGTGTTCAATTATTTCAATATGCTAGGTTTATATTCCTGCCACAGTGGAGGTAGGATGAGCAAAATTACCGTATTTGGTGGAAAAAAAAAAAAGTATTGCAGCCCATGGCCACTTACTCTGTCTCCTGTCTTTTCTTCAGTGCCACTTTCTCTAAGCCGTAAAGCGTCACTGGTCTCACCACTGTCTTGTACACCTTTCCTTTCATTCTTACTGCTACTCTTTGGTCACATAACACACCTGATACTTTTCTCCACTCATTCTAACCTGCCTGTACAAGCCTTTTCACCTCCTGTCCACACTCTCCGCTATTCTGGACTGTTGACCCTAAGTACTTACCGTCCTGCACCTTCTTTACCTCTGCTCCTTGTAGCCTTAACATTCCACTATAGGTTCCTCTCATTCACACAGATGTATTCTGTCATTCTGCCTCTTTTCTTATTGTTATTGGGTGATGCTCCCATATACCCAGCAGAGGGCGGTGATTACCTTTTTTTTTTTCTTTCCTTTTTAGTTGATTTGAATGAATTAGAATAGCACAGGTGCCTTTCTAAAAATGTAATGAATTATTTGATTATCACTAACTAGATCTGGTATTTACTCAGTTTTATTATGCTAAATAAAATAAAATGTCAATTACAATTTCAGTGTTCCTATTTATTTTGTAAAAGAAGCACATATTGTTTTAGATTAAATTTGTACATTTGCATTGCTATTTTCTTTGTGCATTCCTGCATTGTTTTTTTTTTTTCATATCTAATTTTTGCATTGGTCATCTTGAGTGTGTTATGTATAATTTTTCTTATGTTATGTATACTTTTTTAGTTATGCTGTGTTTAGTGTCAATTTAACTTTTTAGTTCTGGAGAAAGAAAAATTACTAAACTAAACTTTTCATAGCAGGTGTGCTTTGTAGAATAAATCTGCACCCTTGCTGTAATCTTCTGTATTCTAGTTGCTAATAAAGATCCTGCACATTTTAAACAATACTAATTAAACATTTGCAGTTTGATCTGTAGCATTTTCAGGTCTTCTAAATTCTTCCAATTAGGGTTTGTGTTTTTAATTATACTGCTGCTATCTTCTGATCAAAACAATTACATGTTATTTGGATAGTGCTTTTTACAATAGTCACTGTCATAAAATATTTACAGAATTTAAAAAAATTAAAAAAAATAGTTATAGTCAATACTATATATTTCTATCAGATTGTCCCTGATGAGTAACCTGAAGGTGACTGTGGCAAGGAAAAGATACCTGAGATGAAAATAGGAAAAAATCCCATCCTCATTTGAGTGATATCAAATAGCATGACCATAAATCAGTCCCTGGAATATCTGTGTTCTTGAGGCTGAAAGTTTAATATATTGGGAAATGTGTGTAAAGTAATGTAAAGTCCACTTTTGTTGTTAGAGACTTTGGGGAAAAAAACATTCATGGAAATTGAATGATTGCGGTTTCATGGAAGTACCTAGCAAAAAAGTAAGGGGTAATAATTAATCTTAATTTCTTTTCAGTACAAATGATGATAAATGTGTAAAAAAAATAAAAAAAATAATAATAATAATAAAAAAAAGTTAATTTTAACTTGATTTATTGATTATACCACATGTAGTTTTAATGATTATTGGCATTGGCATTCTTCTTTACCGTGTATTTAATAGCCTTTTTTTTTTTTTTTTTTTTAGCAAAAATGGAACATGTTAATTATCATTACATACAATACAAAATGAAACTTACAGTTGAGGTGATGGAAAGAAAAAAGACATGTTACTGTACATACACCCCAGTGAAATTATACATATATAACTGACTTCCACTACTTATTTAAGCATTTTAAACTTGACATTTCAGGTTTAAAAACATTTCACTTCGTCTGAAAAAGCCAGGTGACACAATATTTTATTTATGTTTAGGTAAATAATGCAGGTCATCTTTTTATTTTTTGTACTTGTAAAATATCTGTCCATCTGGCTGCACCTTCCACGTCTCTGTAGTAATTTCTGACAAGCCATTTTCTTCCAATTTCTGCTTGATCTGAAAAACAGATTAAGAAATTAAGTGCTCAAGATCATTTCTGATTAACAGCACATTTTTGTCTGTCCTCACATTTAGTATTACGGGAACTAATAACTATGAGCTACGAACTTTGCGTTGATGGGCATATTTCTTATCAGTATATTTCACAACTCTATCATTATTTCTACTCTAATCTGTATCCTTTCTCTAAATAGTTCAAGTTTTAATTTATTTATTTATTTTTTATTCTGTGGGATGAGTACATTTCTAAAAATGTCACCAAGAATAATTGTTTAATATGTCACAAAAAAAAGACAAGCAAGATTGAGCAGACTGCTTGAGTGCAAAAAACTTTGAGAAGGTTATCAGCAAAGAAAAATGTTAGGTATTTCCACTTACTTGAGCTAAAACAAATGACTGCACTGCAGGGTCAAGCACACTTCCATCAGACTTCAACTGCAATCGTATTATCTGACTCCTCTTTGGTGAAGCTGTGGTGCACACACATTCAGGCGCGCGCGCACGCGCACACACACACACACACACACACACACACACACACACAAAGAGACATTACATAGTGTATGGTTTTTGTTAAGCCAAGATGGGTAAAATTTTTTGTCCTAATGAATGTTATAGTAATTTATACTTTTGTAGTGTAAGATTGATAAAGATTACTAACTAAAGATTCTTAAAAATCAATTTAAAAAATGATGTTACCCATCAGTTAATATTAGTTATAAAACTACACACTTACTGGTGTAACAGAAGAAGCTGTGCTGGTTGGTGCAGGTTTCATCAGTAAACAGTCCAGCTTTAACTGATGCGCAGTTTGCACTACCTCCATAATTATCTGGTTTTCCTGGAGCCCACAGAAGATTTGAAGCATTCGTTCCATCTGTCCACTTCCAAGTGTCCCGATATAACCCTATCCAGGAATCACCGTGTGCAGCACTTAAAAGCTTTAAGTAGTTGTCGTCTGTGCTGTTAAGTGAGCTGGCCAGATCTGTGTGATATTGTCTGCAGTATTGTCGGGCTTTAAGCCAAGTCCTTAGAAAATCAGTGCTGGGAATGAACTTACTAGCGCCAGTGAAATTAGCTATGAAATGGCAAAAATGGGGTAAATAATCTCAGTTTAAGCATGTTGCAAAATGATCATTCAGAACAAGATTAAACAAATTAAATTCAGGATATTAACTCACCATTGTAGCATATGAAGGCTTTGTACATGGTACAATCTAAATCTGCCCAGACTCCATATGACATTACTGCAACACACGATTCTTTCCCACCACCATTATTAGGCTCTCCTCCACCCCAGTTTCTGTAAGTGGCATTCGTCAGTGGAAGATCATATAAGGACCAGCGCCAGCTATTGATGTCATTGTACAAACCAGCCCAGGCAGGTGTTGTCAGACCATTACTTGTCGTCACTTTATTTAATCTTAGCCAATCATTAGGACTTAGGATTATTGCCAGATCAGTGTATACCACTCTGCAGTAAGTTCTTGCAACAGACCATGTTACCTGTGACATGTTCAGCTCATATCTGTGAGGGACAGTTTGAAAGATGGATACTGCAGCTGGGACAAGACCTGTAGGTGACATTTTATTTTATAATAAACAATGTAAACAGGTAATGTATAAAATAAAAAACATCTATAATTCACAATCAAATTTTGCAGTTCAGTCTGGTGTTCCAGCATTCCCACTAAAAACATATAGCCCTTTTCATAGCAGGAGCTTGTTTCCTTGATTTGTTTTTCACATTTACCACTAAGAAAAAAAGGAAAGGATAGAAGAAAAGGAAACAAGGACAGTGGGTAGTGTATAGATGGAACATGTGTTTGCCAACATGTTACACAGCATATAACAAATCTGTGTGCACACAAATCAGTGTGATTAAACGACTATGGCCATACTTAAGGCCATAGTTAAGTTTTAATGTTTAATTTTTTTTACTTACATTTTTATTTAATTCATTCATTCATTATGCCAGACATAATTTTTCCAAGCTCAATGTATCAACAATATGTAATGCTAAAATTAATGTTTTACATTAATTAATTAATAATTAATGTTTTACATTAACAATTGTAAATAAAAAAAAATAGAATGGCATTTGTATGAATAAAAAAACTTTAAAAAAAAAAAACACTTTATTAATTGACTGTATATTTCTTTTTAAAAAGCATAAGTTGTATACATTTTGCATAAGTTGTATACTGTATATTTTAGTATTTAAAGCAATTTATTCAATTTAATTCTCAGATTAAAAACTTAAATTTTCATGGTGGCCCTAATCCCCATATAAATTAGTAATGCTATGAATGCATAATGCTATTATTGCTACTATTAGTTTATTTTATTTAAATTTTTTATGCTGATGATGATTGGAAAAACAAATGTTTCATCGATTTGTTGTTTTTCTGTGCACAGCGCACAGAAATCAAAATGTGATTTATATAAAAGGTTTATCTTACCAGTGAGACACAGGCAAAGAAAAATCCTCATGATGCATGGGTAACTGGACAGTAACCAAAAAAAGTAAAAGTAAAACAATAAAATAACAAAATTTAAAAGTAAATTATTATTGAATATTTTTGTAAGTAATTATGTAAATAAATTTTTTTTTTTTTTTTTTTTTTTTTACACAGGAAGAACACTTTCAGCTTAGAGAAACAACAAACTAATAATCTGTTTAATATCATAATTTAAAAAGCAATTAATTATTTACATTTAAATGTCAATATTTCTGTTCTATTTCTATTATACAGTATACTGTACAGTGCCTTGCAAAAGTATTCATACACCTTGAACTTTCCCAAATTTTGTCACATTAGATCCATGTACAGTAAATATACTTCCTTGGGAATTTATGCGATAGACCAACACAAAGTGGCATATAATTGTGAATTGGAATATATATATATATTTTTTTTAAGAAATAAAATTTTGAAAATTGTGACATCCACACAAAGTGTAAATACAAAGTGTATTTGTAGTTGTTTTGACAACCTTCTGAGTTTTATCCCAACCACAAAATAAAATATGGTCTCTTAAAGAATTTTTTTTTACCTAACTTCTGTAATGACTGCAAATGAACACAGAATAACATTGCATTAATTAATTAATTAATTAATTAATTAAATTGGCACTGCTTTCCTACACATTGCTTTTTAAATACAGCTTATCCACATCATATTTATTGTTATTTTATCAGTCACAGACAACACTCCCAATATATCTTGTGCATGTCCCATTGCAGATAAGCATTTATTTAAATGATACAATCTCCACAAAACCGGATGTGTCATGAAATCTCTCACATTGTCTAATCCATCATGTTAATTTTGAAAGATACGAAAAGTAGCTCTGGTTGTATTATTTATTTAGCTGAATTTTGCATGTGTCCCTGGTGTTTTGCATTCAAGCTCATTTGTATGCCTTACACGGGTACTTTGTACTGTAGTCTCTACTATTACAGCTTTCCTGTTTAAGTGGTGCACCACTTCACTGTCATTAACATGTAAGTAGGATGCAACAATATCAAAATATCCTAGTCCTATGTCCATAAAAATCCCATATCTGCAATGGGTTCATGGTTTACCTAGACATTTATATACATGATACACTAATAGTTTGAAAATTTAAATGGGAAACCGGACATGGTGGCCAGAACCAGTCATAACAAACAGAACATCTCTCTGCTGTGAGATCCTATTTCTCTTATACACAAATGCCATGCATCTATGAGTGCTGCAATGTTATACTGTATCTCTGCTTAATTTTCCTTGATACTGCAAATATTAATGTAATGTGATCAGGAGTGAAACAAAATGTTACATTATAGTTTCCAACACAACAGTGTTGTGTGCAGTATATAATATAGTGTTCACAAAACATCCAAGTAAGATAATGATCTATTTGTCAGAACATATTGAGAAATTCATTATTTTTCATTAATTTCAGTTCATTCGTTTCAGCATGACTGTAACGGCAGTGAGTATACTGTAAACTACGTAATGTCCTTTGTAGCATAGGAAAAATTATGTAACATAAACCCTGCATTTAATGTGAGTTGAGTGAGTTGATGTGTTTAAGATGAAGACGGTAACTTGGAAATTACATCGTTGGGACTTGTAACTATGTGGGACCATCCACAGGAGAGGAAACTGAAACATAAGGCCTGAGAAGGATATATTTAACTTGGTGTAACTTTATTAGGAAAACTAAAAAAAGGAAGCACAGACATGATCCTACTCTAGGATATAAAACTGTACTAAACATATGATCTAATCATGATATTAACCATCCAACTACATGTTCTGATTTTTAGTATAAAAAGACATCAAACATCAAACTGTTAATTAAACTGTTAAAATTATCATTGGTTTTAAAACATAGAAGATTTCACCACTAACAATGATCCATTTTACAATTTTTTGCTCAGGCACGTTTGTATAGTACAGTAGATTAAAATGGAATAGAATGCAACTCATCATATTGCTTAGATTGTGCTGAAAAAAGGATGTCACTCACTGTACTGCACAATCCTGACCTCTGTATATATATATAAACAACATAATGCAAAAAATGGCTAAAACGATCTGGTATTTAAAAGCTACAGCATCTCATGTTTAAAGAGAACATCGCTAATTTCCATTTAACAATGACCTTAGACATTTATCGCATATTTACAATGGTGATTAAGTGTGAAAAGTAGGAGTTCATTTAAGTTCCATGCATATTACATACTCTATAGACAATGAATGAAATTAAATTCTGAAAAAGTCTTAATGTAATGTTCTATGTCATATTCAGAATTAACATGTTATCCTGCTCATTGTAAATCTGATGAAAAACACACTTAATGGGACACCATTCATTCATTCATTCATTCATTCATTTTTAAATTCAACTGTTCCAATTTAAGAAAAGCATTTAAACATACCTATGATCAAAAAACCCAAATGCTCTGTTGTAGATCTATACTCTTTGCACGCAAGCTTCCAAACAATTTCACCTCACAGACCACATAGACTGATTTCCATGTTGTTTTAATTTTGGTTTTGACTCAAGCCTTCTTATTTCAATAAAACCAAATGCTCACCTATTGTCTTCAGAGTTCAGCACAAGTTATGAGTTTGTTTGGTTGTAATGCAAAAAAAGCCATGAAACAAACAGTGAGTATAATATAATATTCATGCTTTAAAACATTTAGTTGTTTATTCCTAATATTTTGAGCAACCGAACTGGCATGGCAGAAGTAAAAAGTGTAGGCATTTGAATCATAATTATTTCAAAAATGAATGGAGACTGATTATAATTTTTTAAATATTGTAAGCATAAAGGAACTGTTAGCAGGGTTTCCCACTTTCCTAAATCTGATTCTGATATGGTCTTAAAACAATCTTGAGAAGAGGTTTTGCGTTCACCATCATCTTCAGCATGCTTATTAGGGATGAATTGCTAAAGTTTGAAATGTATAATTCTATAAATGTGTATATTTAGGTTTATATCCAGACTGTTTTTTTCTGTAAAGTTGCTTGGAGACAATGTAGTACTTAATACAATACAGCTCACCACAGTTAGGGAGAAATCACTAACGTAAAATACACTTTTGAACATGCTTAACATTTTGAAATGTAGTCACCAAATGAACCAACATCATAACAGTGCATAACTTATTTGTAGGTGGATTGTAATGGTTCTTTGGGATTGCATAGGTGGTTCATGCTTCTTTTGTGATATCACTTCATGTACTCTGGCAAAATTCCTACTCCGACAAATAGGGGACACCAAAGTGAGCTACACAGATACATAGCTGTGCAAATATATTCCTTTATCTATATACTGAAGTCTGACCACATCACCCTTGGAATTTTACCCAAGAAAATATTTACCTTAAATAACATGACACATTTGTATTAAAGGGCTCAATACAGATAAGATAAGAAATACAGAAATATTTATTCATAAAACGAATAGTAAAAACAATTAAACATTACACAAAACCCCCCAAAACACACATGCACAAGTAAAAACAAATAAATAAATAAATAAATAAATAATATTTTCTGCTTTGTCTTACTGGCAGGGAGGCAGGCTGACTAGAAGAACCATGGTCATAATAGGCACCCTAATCCCATGGCCACCCTATATACATCCATACACAATGTCCTTAGTGTCAAATCCATGAATGTACAAGCAAAACTGCACACACAAGATAGAAACCCACACCTAGTGCAACCAGCTCTTTCAATGTACGCACGGAGTGCATAACAAAAAAAAGTACAAATTAAATCACTTAATCCAAGAGATTATAAAATGCGATTGGACTGATTAACACACGCGCATATACACTGATCTATTATCATCCAGCAAATTTCAACATCTTGAAATTGTTTTTTGTACAAATATTTACATTATTACCTGCTATTTGCACAAGGACTCTTTCCCATCTCTGTTACTACTTACAAGAATGTTTCCCATTTTTTGTCTTTTTTTTCATCATGCCATTAACTTGCACTACACTGTAAAAAATAAACCGTACATTTTACAGTAAAAAACCGGCAGCTGTTACGGTTTATAACTGTCTAACATATTTAAGGATATTTCACAGCAGTGTTTAAGTTTGTGAGAGAGAACGTTCCACTGTTACAGCACAATAGTCTAAATATTTCATTTTGTTTTTCATTTTAGGATTTTACTGAAATGCTATAAAATTTTTACTTCTTTTTATTGTATTTTGTATCATACTGTTCCTCAGGCTATTTTACAAATATTATCTTTGAATTTGTGTTAACACTATTGAACATGTGTGTTAAGGAATTTATGAAAAATTTGTGAATTAACAGGTTTTTTTTTTTTTGCTGTTGCTTTATTTGAAGCTGTTTATTCTTAAATTTAGGAAAAATCTGTAAAATAATGTCATGACTGGGGGGTACTGGCGGGTGGTGTTGCCGTGGGCGTACGAAGGGTAGGCATAAACGCAGAGGTTTTCGAAATAAAGAGTCTTTTATTTGAAACAAATTAATCACATTAAAACTGAACAAACAAAACACTGGCTCTGGAAACATCACACTCAGGGGTTTAGGAAACACACAGGGGTTCAAGGAATGTAACACACAGGAACTCGGGAAATCATCAATACTTAACTCGAGCTCAGTGTAGTGACACTGGCTCTCTAACAGCCAGGCTCTAATACTCAAAACATGTCACATTAGCTCTGTTTAGTAACACAGACTCTGACATGCAAGCTCTAATACCTGAAACATATAACATGAACCCAGACTCAAACGTGCAGGCTCTAAGACCTGAAACATTCAACACGAGTTCTGTGTTAACAGACAGACGCTAATAAATAACTTAAACACATGACCAAAGTTCCTTAAGATGGAATTGGACCTCTTCTGCTTCTACATGCGGCACACACACTCACGCTTCTATAAATGACTCACACTCACTCCTATGAGCGACACTCAGCCACGCTCCTATGAGCGCCATATTCACCTGCGCTCCTACGAGCGAACCACTCAAACACGCTCCTATGAGCGACGTCCACACACCTGCTCCTATGTGCGACATTCACCCTCCTGCCCCTACGAGCGACTAACACACTCACACACGCTCCTATGAGCGACTAACACACTCCTGCTCCTACGAGCGACTAACACACTCACACACGCTCCTATGAGCGATACTCACACACCTGCTCCTATGAGCCACTCACACCTACACACGTAGAAGCATGTACAGGCTTGAAGCTTTGGTTAACCATAGGGAAAGACACTAGGTACACACCGACAAAACAAGCAAGGATGACTAGAAACAAAAGGACAATAATCACCTACTTAATACTCACAAAAACAAAAGGCAAAACCAAAGATACACCTAATCACATTCAATACAGAAAATAAACCCTCAGAGCCAGTTCAACACAAAACTGAATTCAAATAAAACATAACAAAACAAAAGCCCACTAGACAATCTTAATGCTCGACCCAGTTTCCCAGAACTACCAGCTTTTTATAAGATCTCTAATGAGCCACCTCGGCTCAGGCGAACTTCGTCATCACCTGGCCGAGGTGTCTTCTGGGAAACTGAGTCTTCTAACAAAACTACAAACAAAAACAAACACGACCACAGTGCCCTCTAGGGGCAGTCCCTTACAAATAACAGTGTTTCCCTGCTAAATGTCTAATGCTGTTGCTTTACTGAAGGTGATTTATTTGATTATAATACTTTTGGAAAACTGTAAAATTAAATCATTTTGTTGGTACATGTCTAGTGCTGTTAAATTGTATAAATTTAGCAAAAATCTTTAAAATAACGGTATTTCACTGCTAAACTTCTAGTGCTGTTGCTTTATTGAAGTTTAATCGTATAAATTTAGGGAAAATCTGTCAAATAACAGTTTTTCTGTGTAAAAGATTAAATAAAAATTTCTGTAAATTAAATATAATGTTTTGTGCACATACTGTAATATGAATTATTTTATCTTAATTTTACAGTTTGTTAGGCAGCTGTTGCTGCCGGTCATTTAACATATTTCTTTTTAAAAAATTATTATTTATTTACTTTTTTTTTTTTTTACTTTGTGTAAGACTGGTCCCACTTTTTGTCTGTCAATGTTGCCCCATGTGCAGTGTTCCAGCTTTATTTTGTCTTCCTATTTAACCCTTCTGTGCTCATCTCCTGAGACGGGCTACTTTTCCGTGGCCCATGGAATATCTGCAAGTGGATAACAATAAGTCAAATAAGACCTGAGCCAAGAGACAGCCATTTTTTTCAACTCTAACAACATTTAGGTCTTCCCCCTTCTGATTCGGCAATCACATGATAGGTGTATTCACATAATAGGGCAGAGATGCCTGGTGGGTGGAAACTGACAGGTAACCAAGCTTGTAGGAATATAAAATTTAAAGATGGAAATTTAAAGAAGTACAGTATATAATGTGCAAATGGACCTAATAAATAAATATAATAAATATACCAGCAAGCGGTGCTGGACCAAGGCCAGGAAGATCGGACCTCAGCCACCCCAACAACGAACTGTTGTCTCTGTTGCGATCAGAAAAGTAATTCCGCTTCCTGGAGACCAACAAAGAGAGACTGAGGAGGAGTTTCTTCCTGCAGGCGATACGGTCTCTCAACCAAAACAAAACACATGACTAAAAACATCCTTTTTGCACACTGCACTTTATGGAAATTTTTCACACCTGACATTTATAGTCCATTTCTGGAAATTTGAACATTCATGCACATTTGCACTCTCCCTGGACATTTCTGGACATTTCTAGACATTTCATTTTGCACACTTTTTCACATTTTCCATATTTTGCATATTTGTACAGCCATTATTGTGTATATTCTGTACAGCTAGGTTTTAAAAATATTTTTTATATCCCATATTTTATATCATGTTTTTCTACAGTTTTTCTATTTTTTAGAAAGAAGTTTTCTATATATTTTATTCTTTATTCCATTCCCCTTATTTATTTCTATTGATAATTTAGATTTTAAGGTCACGAGCAGTCGTATAAGCATTTCACTGGCCTCAAAATTAACAATTGAACACAATTTGAAGCTGTTTTACAACAGTGTGTATATGAGTGTTTTCTAAATATTTCATTCCTGTACAGTGATGCTACAGCAGACCCAGCTGAGAGCATTGTTTCCCTCTGTCCTTATTGTTATTGTGTGATGCTACCACATACCCAACAAAGGGTGATGTTTAGCCTTTTTTCATTTTTGATTTTAAGTTGATTTAAGTGAGTTAGAGAGGCATCAGTGCACGTGCCTTTCTGAAAAGAAATGAATCATTTGAATTTGATCATCACCAATTTGGCATTTGTTCAGGTTTATTGTGATAATGATAACAGGTTCTTTTACTGTGCTAATTAAATGTGTAAAACAAGCACAGATTGTTTTAGATTTCATTTGCATTGCTAGTAAAATTTTAGCATCAGTGCAGTTTTTTTCCCCATTTAGTGCATTCCTGCATTGTTTAATTAATATCTAAGTTTAGCATTGTTCATATTGAGTGTATTAAGTATAATTGGATAAATAATACACCTTTACTGTATTTGCCTGCTAAATATTGAGTTAAAAAGTCATGCTGTATTTACTGTAAATTTATCTCTTTAGTTCTTGAGAAAGGAAAGGAACTAAAGATAAATGGTTATTAACCTAGACTTTCCATAGCAGGTGGGCTTTGTAGAATAACTCTGCACCCCTGCCATGATCTTATTTATTCTTGGTACTAACTAATAATCCTTGTCGATCCTGCACATTTTGAACAATACTAACTAAAAATTTGCATTTAGATCTGTAGTATTCCATGTATTCTAATTTCTTCCAATTAGGTTTTGCGTTTCTAATTACGCAGCTGCTACAGTATCTTCTGATCAAAGCAATACGCTACTTGCACGCAGACTCGTTACGTAGTTCCGCTTTGAAGTAATAGGGCTCGCTGAGTTCCGGTTTGTC
>JAQMYG010000013.1:14154467-14171110 GCA_030014215.1 Clariallabes teugelsi
TATATTACACACACACACACACACACACACACACACACACACAGTGGGGCAAAGTATTTAGTCAGCTACCAATTGTGCAAGTTCTCCCACTTAAAAAGATGAGAGAGGCCTGTAATTTTCATCATTAATACCCTTAGTGTGTATTTATATTGACACGCCTGTGATGGGCGTGCGCCCAAATCAATATCGCTCCTCACTCACTCCGAAGCTCACTAGATATGCCTCCCCTATCTGCAGGTGTGCAAAGGAGCAGCGCTGCGGAATTGGACGCGGCTGGTGAGCTATCGCCGCTAAAGATCTTGGGCTTCTCCCCGCACTATAAAATACAGCGGGAGTGTAGCTCAGAGTCTGTTGAGTTGCTAAGGATTTTACTACGCGGTGTGAGCGGCAAGCTAGTGGGGCAATGGAACGCTCCCCAGGGACTTCAAAAAGGCGAGTACGCCTTTGAACTCTGCGATGAGGACAGCCGTGAGCTCACCGCCTGATGTCAGAGAGGACTCCCGTTCGAGGCAGCGCCCAAAGAGATAGCTGAGAGGGACTGGTCCGGCCATCCCCCGAGAACAGAGTCAGTGCGAGTGGATGGAGGCAGGAGCTGCTATCCACGCGGGCCCACGCTGCCACTCTGCCTGCTCTCCAATGCTCACCAGCCTGTGCCCGCATGCCAGCAGGGCACTGCCCACCAGACCTGCACGTGCGCATTCCTGCCTTCCCTATCTTTCCATCCTCCCTCCTTTAACCCTTTCCTTTCCCCATTTACCTAAATAAATTACCCTTTTTCCCATAAGACCTTGCCTCGTGTCTGTGCTTTATGGTGCCGCTCGTGCAACATGGGTCGAACCCATTACAATATTAAGTATTGTGTGTGTTCGACCCATGTTGCACGAGAGGCACCATAAATCATTATATTATATATATATAATACTCGATATTAATATGAGCTCTAAACCTGATGCCTACAACTTGATCATAAATAACCAACAAAATTAACTCTCTGCAAGATTCTGAAGCTCAGTTATTCAATCACCAGTGGAAATGATACAGGCATTCTTCATCTCAGTCTATCGTCAGTGTCTGATCACTTCACTGCAAGTCAAAACATCTCATTAGCCATATAATCCCAGCAGTGTCTTTACAGACAGTATTGCTTGGTGGTTAAGGCTTTGGGCTACTGATTGGAAAGTCATGAAATGCAAATCCCTAGAGCAAGACCTTTAATCCCTGAGAAGTTCAGGGATGTGTCTGTGTCATCTTGTCAGCTGAATCAGTAAAATGTAAATGCATTGCATATGAATGTGGTGAAAGGATACACATCATGCTTCGAATGTGTGTGTGTGTGTGTGTGTGTGTGTGTGTGTGTGTGTGTGTGTGTGTGTGTGTGTGTGTTTTGGTAGGCATAAAGTCGGACCTGGACAGAACTCTCAAAGCCACACATTGGAGGAACAGGTACTCCCCACCCTGAAGATACGGTATTCGTAACTTTTTCTTTTTCTTTTAAAGAAACAAGCATGTGAAAATGGATGAAGTAAGAAATTAGGATATTCATTTGCTCAAGTTTGATTTGTTATCATAATGTGATTACCTCAGATGGTGTACAAATATGTGATTCCTCCTGGATTTGGTGCCATTTGCTAGCATTAGCATAAGCCCATCCGTTGCTTCTGTTGAGAAAATGCTATAAAATATGCTTCATGTTTCATGCTTCATATAATGATATGCAGATAATGTTAACTAATACTGATATTTTAAGCATACTAATTAATAACTAACTAACTGTTCTGGGATTGAATGCCAAATAGTATGAAGTGCATTATGTAGAGTGTTCAATTTCTTGTTCCACACACCATGTAGTTTATTTGATCATAGGACAGAAAGGGATTTGGGATTCAGCCTTGTGTTAGAAGCTAAATAGCTTAGCTTGAGTTAGCTGCGAAACACAACTTGGATGGTTCAAAGGCAGTTTTAGTGTGACCTATAAGTAATTACTACTGAGACAAAGTAATGTATGTTTAAGACAAGATAACATTATCAGATGTGCTTTCGTTTTGTGTCTTGGTTTTGGCACTGGCATCCTTGTAAGTAATTTCCCCTTTTTTCTTTTTATTATTCATATTATCATAGTCTCTCTCTCTCTCTCTCTCTCTCCTTTAAAGCAACTTCCCATTTTTGACACTCCTTTAGCCTGTTTTGCAAGATCTGGATGACTGTATTAAATCAGTTTTTATGTCCTATCAAATAATAATCTAAAATATAAACAAAAATGTCATAAAAGCAAAACGAAAAAATGTTTTCACTTCATGTTCTGTCTGAATAAAGCTTAGACTTGCTGCACTACAGCCTAAGGCTAACTAGACATAAGTACTCACATGCCTATAAATACCATAATAAAACTGAATAAATACAAAGAGGACGGTCTTTCTACAGGCTACAAAACTTTATTTTATGATTCTTAGAACCGATCATTCATTCATTCATCTTTTATACAGCTTATCCTGTCCAGGATTGCGGGATCCCAGGAGGCACACGGCGTGTTACACCCTGGACAGGGAGCCCATCCATTGTAGGATTGTAGACACACTACACATACTGTATACTGTACTACGGGAAATTTGGGAATACAAATTAGCCTAATATGCATGTCTTTGGACATGTGGGAGTAACGTGGAGGGAGGAACATGGAAAGAATATGCAAAGTTGAACACAAACCTGAGATGAGAATTGAACAGTGGCGGCTGGTGCAAAAAAAAAAAATTTAGGGGGGGAGGAAGTGGGGGCAAACAAAATTAAGATTACATTTTTAATAATCGCCTGTAAATAGCCATAAGAAGTGCTGGAAAAGTACTGAGTATAAGCTCGGCCATGATCACTTGACTGATGCTTAATTAGAAGATCAGGTCGATCTGGTCCAAGCTCTGTAACTTTTCTTTATCCGATCGCCTTGCGAAGGGGTATTTTAGCAAAGAAATTACAGAATTTTCTCTTATATTTAGCTGGCTTTCATGTCAATTACTATTCAATACATTAACTAACAATCTGCTGACCGTTAATAAGACTCGTTGAGAATGGTCCAATCACATGAGCCCAAATATTTAAAAACAATATTGATTCACTAAGAAGAGCGGAAGGGTTTGGAGCACACGGTGCTGCACCCCAAGGAGGATTTGAAAAAATCCAATTAGAGCTCAGCCTTAAATCACATTCTTTTGAAAAATTTACGTGCCTGCATAAGCACTCGTTTGTCCGGTGCCCCACAAATGAACGTAATACAGTTTAGATTTTTTTTATTGTAAATAAATTATATTAAGAAATACAGTGGAATATTGTGACTAAATGACTTTATTTTATTATTAAAATAAATAATTACTATGTTAAATAATTACATGTTAAAATATCATTCTTCTCTGTCTAACTTTAAGGGGGCGGTGGACCAGCGCCCCTTATTGACTGGCCGCCACTGGAATTGAACCCTCAACCTTGGAGGTGACAGTGCCACAGTGCTAACCACTACGCCACCATGCAGCCTAGAACCAGCCAATAAATCTTATACACTGCCTTTAAATTGTATCTGTTCATTGCAAAGATTTAGGTGAGTTAGCCTATGTTAGCTAAGTGACTTATAACAAATGAAATTTAAAAATATGACCTATAACTCTAGTTAGGTATTATTAACTGGCTGGCAAACAAAGTATCTATAAAAACATAAAGATGCCAATGACTTCTCTGTCCTACTTCCATATATGAACTTACAGACACCCCCACATTGCTGCCAACATGTTGCCAGTCTCATTTACATATATACAGTAGTCCCAACTTATTTAAGGACAGATCCTTTATAAAATAAGCCTTTTGTCTGGACAGCTGTAAAATAAAATAAAATAAATCATGTGTAAAATAAAACTCAGGTCTAAAATAAACTTTAAATGCTAGAAAGTTTTAACCTGAGTATGAGTGTGAGTCCTGATTAAGTTTCCTTCATTTCTTTCCTTGTCCCTGTTTTGTCATCCCCAGCAAAGTGGCCACCAGACAAGATGTGTGTTCTTGGAGGTTTCATCTGATTACACCTCGCTGATTGTGCAAGGTCATACACTGTCAGTTCACATTCATCAAAAGTATTTGCCTTTTATTGCAAAGACATAATCCGCAGAGTGTCAAAAACTGTTGTATGTCATTATGTTGCATGCCAGTAAGCATTTAAATGCAAAGTGTTATGCTTTAGTTTTATGGACAGAGTGAAAATAAAACATACTGTACCACATGACAAGAGGTGACCTAAGGGAGGATTAAAGCAGCATAGTTTGTTAAAGGTACTGGCAGTTGAAAAAGAAATCTAAATGAAGAACTTGTAAGAGAAGGCATTTTGTCGAGATCATAAGACAAGGTCACCCAATACTTGCTAGTAGCAATTATTAAAGATCTGCACAGCCAAATTGCACTACAACCCTATACAACCCTTATTTCCAAACCTTACAATCCATAAAGAGTGCTCGTCCACATGCTGCACCCTTTCTTCCACACGTGCGTCATCATAATGGAGCCTCCCTGCAGGACCCATTTGGCATCCCTACCTCCAACACCTCCCCATGTGCTCTAACACTGGTTACATTATTTCAGGTCATATCACTGGCCATTTCAGTAATCCTTTCCATGCCCTCCCATACTGTATATTCATGCAAAATCTAAAACTGCCCCCTCCTTGGTTACAATCTCAATCCCCACCCGCATCCTCATGATCTCCAACACTGTTCCGACCACATACTAACATGCTTTAATGTAATTCCAAACCCATTGATACATACTGTACTACTAAATTGCCCACCTCCTTAACAACTTCATCCTATCACCAACACTGTACAGTATGATGCTTAACTCCAGTGCTGGAGAGCCAATGTAGAATTTGAATTGGCCAACAACTACTGTAAGCACACCACCTAAGAGATTAGTTGAATCAGCTGTAGAGACAGAGGAATTACAAAAGTCTGTTGGACACCTTTAGGACTGGAGTTAAAGATGCCCCTTGTACAGTATGCATTCTATTTCCAGAAGCTGTAAAACCATCCCCACTTAAACCTACATCCTCCAACACTGTCCCCAACCACTTCTGCAACATGGTTTCCATTCTGTCCTCACAATATTAAAAGTTTTTCCCACTCCTTCCTCACAAACTCGAATTCATCATCCACTCCATCTTTACAAGGTCAAAAAATATCACTTACTGTATGTATCCTTCAACAACATCCTCATTCTGACCTCAAGAGCTTTAACGCTGTTTAACACAAGTTCATCCCTATAAACCTCAACATTTCCCCTCTTCTCCATCCTCACCAATGCCACCACCTTCCTTACTTTCTCCTTACAAGTGCAAACACTGTTTCAATTCCATCCTTGTTCCAGTTCCAACCCCACACTTTCCTCACTCTATCCTAACAAGTTCCAACATTCTCCCCACTCTATCTTCATGAGCTCCCACACTGTCCTAACCCAGGTGCATAGGTCTAACAATGTCCCACTGACTCCATTATGCTTATCTGCTCAATCCCCATACCACCATACATGCATTAACTGTCCCCAGATCATCTTGGTATTTCACAGCATTGTTAAAATTGATTTCAAGGATACCAATTCAGATCCCAATCCTATCCCTGCATGGAATGTCTAAAGAGAAGCCTGGGGGTAAATTATAAAGATAATTTTAAAAACAAAGATAATTTGACCTTTTATAAAGTAAGTGTAGTGTGATGGTGTGAAATTGGCAAAAAATTCAACGTTATATTTTGCAGTAGCCTTTTTTTTTTTTTTTACTGTTGGTGCCAAACTAAAAGTTGAATGCCATACATTTACAGTCTGGATCAGTGTAGGTCACATTTGGGGGGCAGGATGTCTATATAATCTTACAATGTCAAATTGTCTCTTAATTTGTCTTTTACCCAAATGTTTTTGTATGACAATAATTTTTTTCTCTTATAGGTGTACTTCACTGTTATGCAATAATTTTTACATTTAAATTATTTCTCCTCATTTTGGGGAGATTTTACCCTAACAAACAGGGGGAGGAAATAGTGCAGGTGCTTGTTATGAGACGCAGCCTCCCTTGGTTTAGAAACACTCTGAGCAGTCCCGATGGAAATCACAGCGTTCAGAAATACATGAAAATTCCTCAGACTTAACCTTCTCGATTCCCCACCTCACCCGGGACTCATTTTCACCACCTCTGACTCACACACTCACATTTCCACACCAAGCTCCGGCAAGTCCTGCGATTCCTCAGACAGAGACACTTTTAGCCATGCTGGTGTCGTTTTCATGCCACGTTCCCATAGTAACAGTCCCTCAGCATAGGCCATTATAGAGAGAGAAGGAGCCGATCGTCACCTGCGAAAGCTTTCAGTGGGATTTCAGGAGTCACAAAGTCTATAAATGGCCAGAATGTGCTATCTCTTCTTTTTTTCTCTCTGTACATCCTCATTCTCCTTTCTTAGAGACCAACGTGGGAAGGAGACAAGAACTTAAGTTACAAAGAAAAAAAAAGAAAAAAACTTGATGAACAATTTCTCTTTAATGCACATGCTTAGGGAGGAAACTTTTACTTACTTTTATTGTTACTATTAAATAGGCTAGCAACTAACGATGGGTACAGTATGCAGTTTATGTGCAGACCTTCTTACGGCACTTCATACCCTCTCAAATAAGCTTCTGGCAAACACACGGCTGTAAAAGATGACACTGTGTGTAAATGAGTCAGGGTTTTATGCGGTTATACTTCACTCCTGTTTGGCAGGTGAAAGTGACTCATTTGCAAACGAAGCGATTCCCGAGGTCGCGCAGGTTTTTGACAGCTGAGCGAGCGATTAGGCATTATACCAAGAGTTACATGCTTTTAGTCAATCAGGCACCCACACACATTAAACCTGCAGTAAATTTATTTACAGATGACACACACACCCACACACATGCAGCCATTTGCTCTTTCTTCACTCAAGAAAGAATTAATTCCCACTTGCAATAAAGACATGTATGTCACTCTCTGTTAGCAGAGACAAGCAAGTGATTTACACCTAGATAGATAGATAGATAGATAGATAGATAGATAGATAGATAGAACCCTTCCTTTGTTTACTTAGTTATTTAAAGTATATAAAGTTTTACTTAGTTATTTAAAGTAAATTAAAGCTCATCCATATGATCCATTTGTCTGTAATGAGCATACAGTATGAAGACCATATAAACCTCAGCAGAGCTACAGTACAATTATCAACTGTTTTTACTGTGGACAAGAGATAGGCGCTTGCTATGCAGTGAGTTGTGCATAATTGCAATACGTGTAGTTATTTGGAAGAAAACCACTGAGTGAATCAAACAAAAAGAGAAAACACAAGTCCATTTCTTTTGCATAAAACTGACTGCCAAGCTGGTATTAATTGTCAGCAGTCTTTGTATTGTACATATTCCTCCATCACACAAGCTGTCAGAGTTGTGGCTGAGCGTTGGGGTGATATGAATAAATAAAACAGAGTGTACACTTTTATCTTGCTCTCTCTCTCTTTCTCTTTCTCTCTTTCTCTCTCTCCATCCATCTCTGAACTTAATTTCACACTCCACTGCGTTTCTCTGACAATCTCGACATGCTGACGCCAAAGGCGGGAAGGGATAAAACAATGGCCTCTGCTATTAGTGTTTCTAAATCATCTAAAAAGTATAGAGAGAGACTGGAGATCAGAGAAAGACGGTGCATTTAAATTAACGTACTGTACAGTATATAGATGCGTATATAGAGACATACAAACCTATGCATGAAGAGACTTGTTTCTCACAGAAATTCAAGAGGAAATTTATCATTTGATTAGCAAATTAATTACACTTTGAATAACTAATTAGGAAATTTACACGCAAAAGTGGTAAAAATGTTAAATTGAATGCGTAATTAAAAAACCTATCATTATAAGCAACACAACAATATTCGCAACTGCAACACAAATCACAGGATTATAATAATGCGCTCATTCTAATGTCATTGTTTCCAGAATAACCAATAGTGTGTATTAAACTGATTTAAAAATAAAATTATGTTAATATTAAACAAAAAGAAGGTAACACTAGAAACAATAAATAAATGTTGATTTGATGAAGCTTTTGACATACAGTAAAAATGTTTGCCATTCATGAAAGGAGCGGACATTGTTAGGGCTTTGTACCAATCAGAACAATGTCACACATATACTGTACATAGTCCCCGAGTGGTGCAGCAGTAATGAGCTCATCCTATCATCTGGAGACTGCGAGTTCGAATCCTGGGTCATGCTGTAGCCTCTTGTAGGCATCCCCAGAGTGTGTTACAGTAAGTCACTCCCAGCAATGTGTGAGCAACCAGTATAAAAAAGAACACATGATGAAGTTGTAGCCTTGATGGGCCCTAATAACAACATGGACTAAATTAGGGAGAAAATCTGGAAATTGCTGGTTAAGTAGTACTATATAAAACACATGTTGTATTGTTTGATCTGGCAAAACAATATAAATTTCTCAAACCGTTGATAGGGCTGTGCTAGGAATACCTTCAGCAAATTGTAAAGCTGTGTTAAGGCTAGTTAGAGGTGGATAAACACTAGTTAGATGTTTGCTCATGCTGCACCTAGGTGGGTAACTAATATTTCAGACATTTAGGAGGTGCGCAAACACCATTTACATGTGTTCCCCTGCTCTGGGGATGTGCTGTAGTGTCTGGCCCCAGGACATTGCCAGTGGGGCCTCCACAGATCAGATTCGTTTGTCTGGTCCTTTGCATGGTTGCTTCATTAGATTAGGATCTGGGGAGTTTGGAGGCCAAGTCAGCGGCCTTGGGCTCTTTGCCTTCTGGGCTCAATGCGTGGCAGGCTGTGATCCACTGGGTGTTCTGGTGATTTTCTATCATATCTATTGTGTGGGATCAGTCCAGCTCGGTTGGCCTTTTATTCCACCCAGCTTGGGTGAGCATTGGATGCCCATGATTTTGTCACTGGTTTTACAGGTATATAATTGTTAATCAATGTTAATGTAAATGTGTCCGAGTGTACATATACTTTTTTGTGCATTGCTTATATAATTTTGTCCCTGTTTTCATATCAGAAAAGCCCAAATAAATTAATCATTGTGTTCCTAATTCTTGGGGTTTTCTTTTATAAAACCTGTATGCTGTACGACTATTCCTTCCCTCTAAAAGACAGACATCATTGACCAAAACAAAAACTGTATGTGATTATATACTAGCATTACAGGTTACAGTTTTTTTTTTTAATAGTTAAAAAGTTAAAAGTGGAATAAGCTGATTAGGTTTAATGTAATCAGTGATATTATTATTTCACATTAAAACCCACGTACATGTCTGCCTGTCGTTCTGTACGGCAGAACTCTACAGTATGTCCAATTTATTAATTTTGTAAGGTTGAGTATCTTACTTTATTAACCCTGTTAATGCTAAGTTGTACTTCTTTCATTGTCAGCCAAACACTCCCTGTTTAAAGCAGATTATTACATCCAGCACATAATGCTTCACATTACTTTTTTAATTAGCACCACAGTTTAGCAACATTCATCTTTGAAGATTCAGTTGTCGAAAGTTGCATACCTTTTTTTGAGTAAGCTATGCTGTGTCGCGTTTGTTTGGGTTTGGTGAGGATTTGAGCACTTTGTAGGAGCATTACAGTCGTTTATATACATGCTGAATTGATACTGAAAAAAAAAATTAACACTAAGCTTTGATCCCATATTCGCGTCTCTTGCCCTAATATGCTCCCGAGTGTGATATGAATTGACACTGACCATCAAATATTTGTCTCTCATGCACACCAAGGCTTCTGGGTAAGCGCAAATGATTTTCTGCCAGGCTGCAGATGGACGCATTACAGTGTGCAGAAGCTGTATGGATTTTTATGTTCGGCATAATGAGAACGGCACAGACTTTGAAAATATGAATCTATTCTCTGAGTCTTTTAAAGCCGAGGGCACAAACAAGCGTGAAGCAATCATGTCACACAGTAGCTCCCAATATCGTTCTGCAGTGTCAATTAATGAAGCCAGTATAAGATTTTTTTTTTCTGTTTTTGCCCTCTAGCACTGAATAAACTTGTATGTGATATCACTGCAGTAGCATAATTGATATATGCTAACATTAGTGTTTTAGTAGTTGGCATGCCAGTCCATCAGGAAGCATTTGAGAATGTCACCAACCTTCACCTTAGTGTTAACAGAAGGATTACAAAGGTGTCTCACTTTTGGCACGTACCAATGATTCTTGGAAATACACTATATTGCCAAAAGTATTCAGTCACCCATCCAAATAATTGAATTCAGGTGTTCCAATCACTTCCATGGTTACAGGTGTATAAAATCAAGCACGTAGGCATGCAGACCACTTCTACAAACATTTGTGGAAGAATGGAGCTCTCAGGAGCTCACAGGGTGCCAACTTTCTGCAGGGTCAATAGCTACAGACCTCCAAATTTTATGTGGCATTTAAATTAGCTCAAGATCAGTGTGTAGAGAGCTTCAAGGAATGGGTTTCCATGGCTGAGCAGCTGCATTCAAGCCTTATATCACCAAGTGCAGTGCAAATCAATAGATGCAGTGGTAAAGCACACTGCCACTGGACTCTAGAGCAGGGGAATAATGAATCACGCTTCTCTGTTTGGCAATCTGATGGACGAGTCTAGGAGAACGCCACTGGTTTGACTGCATTGTGCCAACTGTAAAGTTTGGAGGGCGGGATTATGATGTGGAGTTGTTTTTTTTAGGAGTTGGGCTCGGCCCCTTACGTCCAGTGAAAGGAACTCATAATGCTTAAGCATACCAAGTCATTTTAGACAATTTCATGCTTGCAACTTTGTGGGAACAGTTTGGTGATTGCCCCTTCCTGTTCCAACATGTGCACCAGTCTCACCTCACAAATGTCCTTCTGAATGAATGGTCAAAAATTCCCATCAACACACTCCTAAACCTTGTGGAAAGCCTTCCCAGAAGAGTTGAAGCTGTTATAGGTGGTTATAGCTGTTATAAGTATTAAACCCTATGGATTAAAAATTGGATGTTACTCAAGTTCATATGCATGTGAAGGCAGACAAGTACTGTAAATACTTTTGGCAATATAGTGTATATACAGTACACTGTATATAAATGAAGTTAGTTTGCAAGCAAAATTTCTGTTAAAGTTAAAGAACTTTATTTATTTTATTTATTTTTTGTGGGGGATTTTTTTCCCCAAGATTTTCTCCCTAATTTAGTCGTGTCCAATTCCTCCCCGTCACTAGGGAGCTCCCACATTAAGGCTACTACTACCACTCAGTCAGGAGGGCCGAAGACTATCACATGTTTCCACCGAACCACGTGACGCCAGCCGACCGCATCTTTTCAAACTGCTCACAGACGCCCCTGATTGGCTGTAGAGCCGTGATTAATGTAGGAGCACTAAGTACCTCTCATCCCTCCCCTCTGAGGGGGCTCGGCCAATCAGCTCTTTCTAGACCTCCGGCTGCGAGAGGTTACAGCATCAGGGAATCGAACCGGCGATCTCCGGATGATAGGGCAAGCACTTTACCACTTTACCAGAAATGTTAACAGATAGTCCAAACAAACCAAAATAAAGTGATGATTCAAAATAATATTACACTTTATTTCAATATTACAACATCCTGGAGTGACCGGTGTTGCGACACCTTAAATATATTCTTAGAGTGGATTAGAATTTTCAACCATTCCTTCTAAATAATTAACCAGAGGCTTTAGGGGATTTTTAGGGGATATGTGTTCCACAACATATTACCTCGTGGACTGAAGGTATTTTAATTATGGTGATGATTTTAATATTAATTATGAAAGATTAATCGTTTGTGGCTAAAGGCATTGAATTTGTCATGTTAAGATGTTAAGCTGTGGCTGTAATCAATTAATAGTAGGTGGCTGTGTCTCAAATACAATGTAAAAAATGAGGTCGAAATATACAGGTGGAAATATAATAAATATAGTGAAATGTTATAAGATTTAAATGCACTGCGGCCTCATACTGTACCTCCAGGTTCAAGGGTTCAGGACCCATCTCGGGTCTGTGTATGTGGACTTTGCATGGTCTCACTGTGTTGGTGAATAGTGTGTGAGTGTGTGTGATTGTGCGCTCCAAATTGAATGGCACCACATCTAGGGAGTATTAGTGGTATAGAGAAAGAGTGAATGCAAGTAAGAGAGAGAGATATATATAATTTTTGGCAAAATTTGGTAAGAAATGAAACCGTCCTAAGTATTTAATTTCTTTTATACCACATCAATTTGTCAACGATTACATTTAATGATTTACTAAAGAAGGACGTGTTATGCTCTTAGTATTAAAAGAAGGGATTCTTCTGAACTTCTGAACATGACATAAATAGTTGTGTTTATGTGTAATAAAAAAAAAAATTTAATCATGTGATTGTAGCAGATCTTAGGCAGTATTAGGTAAATGCAATCTCAAACAAACAACAACATATAACTTTTTTCACTGTGCCATTATTTATTTAACAAAAATAATAATTTATCCATAATTAATTGATCTTCAGCAGGTGTTCAGACCTCTATAAAAGCAGAAGTTTTGGCAGTTTGCTGTTCTGGAGCATTCAGATATATGGACATAACTAATGGTCTTAGAGAAGAAATTGTTCCGGCACATCAATCTGGAAAAGGTTAAAAAAAAAAAAAAAAAAAAACTTTTTGAAGTTTAGCGTTATATTGTATTCACAAGTGGAAAGCATTCAAAACAGTTGCCAATTTTCTCAGGAGTGGACGTCCCAGCACGCCTTGTGCCCCGAATCCCCTGGGATAGACTCCGGGGCTCCTACGACCCTGGACAGCAAAGGAGGTATAGAGAATGAATGAGTGAGTGAGAGAGAGAGAGAGAGAGTGAGATACAGTATTCAGCAGTGAATGGAATAAAATAATAATTGTTCATTTTCTAATCACAGCACATTTCTAAGTAGTTAATTTCTCTTATACAACATATCAATTTGTCTGTGATTACAATTTATGATTTACTAGTGCTTTTTACGATTTATCTTGTACATTAGCATTATTTAGTAGGTATATTTATTGTGTTTAAATAGTATAGCCTCAAATGATGGTTTAAAAAATCCTGATAAACCAATGTGATGTTGATGCAATAAACTGAAGTCATGTGTCCTATACTGTCTCATACAGTCTTCCACTGTCTTATACTACAAAATGGCACACACACACACACACACACACACAAACACACACATTATAAATGGCTGCAGGCCAGCAAATCCATTGTGGAAACCTCTGACTTATGGCCAATCGCATGAATCAGTACTGTATAAAACACACAAATATAGACATTGTACTGATCCAGTGCCCACTATAAATCTGATTTATTGCCATGCAAAGTAACTGATGTTGGGCCATTTATTCTCTCTCTCTCTCTTTCTCTCTCTCTGCAGAACTTTCTCAGTTTTTCCATAATACTGTAGATAATCCTCCACTATGCCTGTATATCTGAACACACACAGATGCATAGGCACACAAAGAATTTATTTAGATCTGTAGCAAATTATTTAGCGCCAACTATATTTTTAAAAGTATAGAAATAGAAAGTGGTTCACACAAAATAGCAAAAATTACCCATGCAGTTCATCTCTCTCTCTCTCTCTCTCTCTCTCTCTCTCTCTTGCACCCCTTTGTCAGTTTTGGCAGTTCTTAGCCACTGCAGTCACTAACAAGGCAGTGTTGGGGTTTAGAGACCCTTGACTGTGTTTTCATCATCCTCAGTGTTTTGTTGCAATGCCGCAGGTCACCTCCAGGCCCTCGTGCTGCTCCGCCGCGCTTCTTTCTGCAATGCACGCTGATTTCTGACGCGCACCCTGTAGTTGCATGCATTTAGGAACATACTGACTATGAAATGGCTTTTTTATAGCCGTACTGCCACATGCGTCAAACTGCACTGAGGAAACTCTTGCATCATGTGTGTCACAAGTTACTCAGAGAGTGAAATCTATTTTTTTTTTTCCCTTTTGGAATGTGAACGTGATCAAGATACTGGAGGCTAAAGAGATGGACAGATGGACTGAAGTCATCTGATGAACTTGTACAGTATATAATAAGTGGTGACCTTTATGTCAGAATTCTCATTCATTCTAAAAGGAGAAAGAGCACCTCAGTGGGAGCACCTCATAGATATGAATGTAAGAGATGTTTGACAGATTGGTAAAAGGTTTGGAATAAAAGTAAGATTTTGTGTAATATACAAATACCCTTTAAAAAATTATGACTAAAATATATTATAGAATTATATAACTATATAACTAAAATAATACATTTACAGATACATCCATCGATCTAGCAACCTCTGTGGTCTACCTAGGGACAATAAAGGCCAATGGTGATAACCATTGTATTTATTCCTATTTTACAACCATGGTAGGATGTCTGGTCAACATTCTCACACAACAGGCAATTTGGGAACACAAATTAGCTTAGGCTGCATGTCTTTGAACTATGGGAGGAAACCCATCAACCAGGAGGAAACCCATCAAGCACAGGGACAACATGCACACAGACCCCAAAATAGGTATCGAACCTGGACCCTGAAGGTGCAATGCCACAGATCTACAGTACATAAATATTAAAAATCTTATGCATTCAAAATCTTATATAAGATTGACCCTGGTTATAAATCATGGACATTTGATTTACCATAGCCTTCCTGTTATCCCAAACCAGTCTGACCATTCTCCTCTGAATTGTGTGATCCCACCACCACTCACTGTATGTGTTGATATTTTGCACCAGGCTGTGTACACTCTAGAGACTGTTGTGTGTGAAAATCCCAGGAGATCAGCAGATGCTGAAATTCACAAACCAGCCAGTCTGGCACCTACCATCATGCCATGGTCAAAGACACTAAAATCACATTTCTCTCAATTCAGATGTCTAATATAAACATTAACTAAAGCAATTTGTTTCAGTCAAACCAGGACTTTAGATAAAATTTCTGGTTGAACAAAGCGTAAAACCGATTGAGATTTACATAAGTCTTTAAGCATTGTACGGTGATGAGACTCTTAGCTGCAGTAAAACATTTTGAATAGTGCAAACGTTTTAAAGAAGCCATTAAAGGAATTCCTGGGAGGCCAGATTTATAGAGAAATAAATACAGTTTAGAACTGTGTTCTGTTATTCTGCAGAATCAAAAGTCCATGTTTGACTTGAACACCACTCTGGATAACAACACAATTTAAATAATTGAATAAATAAATAATTTGGGAAACAATACTACAAAAAATATCCAAAGGATAGGACACCCGATAAAAGATTTTTTTTTTTTTTTTTACACGGCAGACATTAATGTAAAGTTAATGTGGATGTAGTCTTAAACTGACTATCTATATCCCCGTTGTCATAGACACAACGATGAGGGTCATGCACAGAAGGACACAGACAGAGTACTTAATAAATGTATTTACTTTTAATGGCTGCAGATCATTTAGTTCTCCTCTAGGCTATGTTTATTCTGATCCCTTAATAGAGATATGCTTTTATCCCCCTCTCCTTTTCTCTCTATCTACTTGTTTGCATACAGTATTTGTGTCAGACAGGCGAGTACAGTGATGTGCTTTGACAGCTTGTCAATTAAATAAGCCACATTTCTAGTTCATGTTAGCATTATGGTAGGTGATGTAAATCTAACCTGAACCCTTTTGCAGACAATCTGGTGAAAGTATATCATCAAAATAAAACATAATAATAGATAGCGTGTTCTCTGTTGAAAGGTTAACTGGCAAGATTTAACCTCAAAAGGTCTGACATAAACATGTAAAGTACATCCTTCTCCTAGCTCCTTCATTAACAAGCTTTGTTGACACGCTGGAGTTCCATTAGCCACCATGAGGGGGCAGTGTGAATCTTTATAAATAGTGGGTCTCCTCTGGCAGTGGTGTGAAAAAGGCCAGTGGCGTTTGACTAGTCAAGTGCACTATCAACTGATTGAGATGAACTCACTGCTCTGTTTGTCAGATGAGCTGCAGGAAATAGATTTAATTTAACCAGCAGCACCCGAAGTTCAAGCGTTTTGCTAGTTTCTGTTTTGAAGCTGGTCTGGTGTACACCATATATATATATTTTTTTTTTCTTCACACAATGTTTTAGTCTTACACAGCTTACACAGTGTAACACCTATCTTGTATATACCTAATACTTGCTATCAACAGCAAGCTAGCACAACACGAGAAGAGAAATATGAGATACCTTGTGTAACACCTAGCTGCTATCCTCCTTGTTAGCGGGCATAATAAAGTCCCTTCGGTCATCACATACGGATCGGTTCTCATTGTCCCTCTGTAATGGCCGTGTCTGTCAAACGAGTGTGCAAGAGGAGGAGGGGGGGGGGGAAATCCATCTTAGTCTGACAAGATCTTACCTCCTGCATAAACTGGGCATGCTAGCAGTTAGCATATTTGCTAGCTAGTAAGTCATTCAATATTCAATTGTTCATCTTTTGATCAATCAATTTTCTTACTTTTGTGATTCCTTATTACCAGGTGGTCTACCAGTTTGACTAGCATTGTTTTGTAAAGCAGGGTTTGGAGCAAATATACATTTATTTAGTGATTTGTTTATTTATTTAAAATTCTAAA
>JAQMYG010000013.1:14178670-14193979 GCA_030014215.1 Clariallabes teugelsi
TTGAGCACACCTAACTAAATATTTTAACATTTTATTGAACACCATGTATTGGGGCAATGAAGAAAAGTTGTGGAGAACATGACATGCAAAGCATCTCAGGAAATAATTCTGGAAGTGAGCGCAAACAAACTGTTATTTTTTACATACATATTTTGAGTCTACTTTTTCTTTTCGTTTCAAACTTTCCACATACGTATATTGGTCACCAATCTAGCTAAGCAGAGCTAGCAGAGCTAGAGATATGAATCTAAAACTTTTTTTTATATGGATTAAATCACAAAGCAAAGACAGTTCAGGTCTTTTAAAAATGTATTTACTCTATGATTAACTTGTGATATCTGTATGCATTATTAAAGATGCACCAGGCTGTGTTTTTCTTTTGTTAGTTAGCTGGCTAGCGTGTTTTCCATATGCATACACCAGAAAGCTAATGAAAGGTTCAGTCACTGCACAGCAAGAGGTTTTGAGAGATTATACAAGGTTCTTGGAAGTAGGCATTTATTAAATGGTCAACTAAAAATAAAATCGTTTTTTTTTTCCTTCTTTCAAGAAGTGTACTTTCAAGAAGTGGCCATGTCTGTGACAGTAATGCAATGTTCTCCAGTTGAAATCAACTGTTAAGGTGGGATAAGTGGAAAGGTACAATGAATTTTGGTCTTCTTATTGTTTTGGAATACCATTTGGTAAAATAAAATGATTGAAGTTGACTAAAAACTGCTGTTTATGTAGTAATTCTAAATTTATTGCATGTACTGTACAACTAAAACCTACCAGCTACAGTATAGCTTTTAACTGTAGTAGTAGTAGTAACTCAAATTATTGCTCATGTTCATCTTAAAATGCTAAGATGCCTAAATGCAATCATTAATTTTACTGGCAGTAGAAACACTTTTTTCATTAATAAAAAAATAAAAAAATAAAAATACAGTGAGATCCAGATGTTTGATAATGTCAGCTAAAGCTTTTTAGCAAGGATTACCTAAATTATTAAGTGGGGTACACTTAAGCAATATCACAAGAGAGCAAGTGCTGTTGTGCTGGATATCATCACATCTTTTATACAACAGTCCCACAAACACCATTTATTATCAACAGATTATGATTCATTTGTTTACTTAACCAGTTATTTTGTTCCGCCAAGACATACGGTACACTTCCATGACTGGAGGAGCTGAATACCCATAACTGGCAGAGCTGGCTACCAACCGTTATCAACCGACAGTGAGTGTAATTAGTAAGTAGTAAGTAGTTTTAAATTCTTACTGGTACTATGTAGCCAAAAGGTGAGGAGAACCACCTCATCTGAAGGTGGTGGATAGTTATGTACATCTCGTAATGTTCTCTTTATATTTCCATTTATTCCACTTTAGAATATTAATAGCTCCGTTAACTTAAAGGTTTCTGGGGTAAATGCCAATTGCGTTAAACGGAAGGCTGGTGCGCTAGTGTGCAATCCACTTGTCCAATACCACAAAGTACAGCATGCACCAAAATATACAGTACTGAATTGAAAAGGCGAAAAATATTACCTCGTTGTCTGTCATCTATGGGTTTATTTCTCCTGAAAGAAACTAACACACACACACACTATTAGCGTGTTGATTTACCACGGTAAACATAATAAGTAAGTGTTGGAAGTGTGTGTGCACCGCCTCACTGTGGAGAGTGTTCATATAATCCACGCAGATTCTCAACCCAGATTCCCAGCACAAAGGTCGCTGCAGACTACTGCAAAAGGAGGCGATTTGCTTGCGTAATATAGGCACAGTTCTTCACAGATGAATACATTCTCCTTTATTATTTCCCTCTAGTAGGCATCAGGTGTTGTAAGATTAGGGTAATGGGACGGATATGGGAAGGAATTGTTCTGCCACCTTTTTTAAACTTGGTACCCATTCATGACCACTTGTGTATGAGCGGAAATAATATTCGTAATACTACAAATACTTTTTCCTCCGCCGAGAGACCCTTTTCCAACTACAACTGCACAACACAGCTTCCTTTTCACCTCCTTTTCACCTTTGTGCTTTGTACAAGTGTCTCTGGAGCTATGCCCTGTTGACAAACGCAAATGCGCATCCAAGATTTGCGAGTTTTAGTACTATATATTTTGGTGCATACCGTAGTTACTGAGTGATTTGATATTCAGGCATGTTAAAGGTTATGTGGCTTTGTCTTTGGGATTAGACATAAATAAAACAACACAGCAGCAATCCTGTACAGTTTAGGGGACAAATTTTTGTTTAAGATGACATAACATCATCCAATGTGTTTTCTTGCAGAAAGTGCTTCCAGTTTTGAATGTGGGTTTCACCAGGCAGCTGCCCTCTCCTAATGTGGACAATACTAAGCTACTTTTACCCATGCTGTTGTTACATTTAGTGTAATTAATCGTTATTAGAACACCTAGGATGCAGAGTGATACATATAGTTAAACGTCCCAGTGCTGTTACCGTCTATTATCACCATTCGTGGAAGTTCTCTCTTGTCCAATCAGATTACTCATTCAGAGCTAACTGATGCATAATTAAAAATAAGGATGCAAATATGTTGCATTATATTTTTAAGTAAAATCAGCCCATCATTTTTCAGTCTTATTGCACTTACTGTATCTTGTAATAGTAAAATTCTGTTTGCTAGGAGGATAGGAAATATGCACTGTAATTGGTGCAAGTTAACAGATCAATGAAATGTGCTGTGTATTGATTAGTGTTTTTCCCAATTATATGTAAAAAGCAATAGATAATGTGGTCAAAGCACCCAGAATTAAAATATGTAAGTAAAGGACAAATGCTTAAAAATTGCACTTAAATACAATAACTGATTGCTTATACCATACTGTGCAAAAGGTTTGTGCCTCCTGCTCATTTCTTCATTTTTTGATTCCAAAGAGCCAGACTTTCTTTTATTTTTAATATAGTCTTGAGTAGGTTCTTCAGGCTGCCTGAATAACTTTTCATTTTCAGTCTAGTCCCTGTACCTGAGCAGTTTTAGTGGGACTTTTTTTGTTTGTTAAACCACAAAGTAACATCTGAATCATTTGAGCATAAAAAACATCTAACTTAAGGGACGAACCAGTGAGAAACAGATGCAGATGATTACAGATGATCACGCCAGTAATTAATATACTGGTAATGCTGAATGCTTAGTGGTTGTAACAGATGAGAGAAGAAATGAGGTTGCTGCTGAGGTTTTACATAAACAATTAATTTTTAAATTGTAATGCTTTAAAGGCAGCCTTTAAAAGAAGAGTGTTTGTTCCAATTTCTTTTCTTTAATCTATATAATTTCATTAAATTTAATATGAAGAAATGGGGGTGCAAAGACTTTTACACAGTGTTGTACATTATTACTGTTCATCTCTGGTGAGGGTATTATGGTACCTTTTAAATGCAATGGAGATGTTACCCTGTGTTTTACTGTGTTGTACTGTGTAATATACTACACACTTAAGAAGTGTAAGTCATACCATTGAGGCAGAAGTGTGGTGTCCCTTTAGGGCAATCCAACTCTGCCTGGGTTTTCTTTCTTTACTTCTTTGTTCTCTGTGGCAGTAAGAGTGTGTCACCTTTTGAGGAAAATTCTGACATTTAGGTAATAAGTGTATTAGCTCCCTTATGGCACAAACTGCTTTGATGTCTTTAGGATAATGAAGCTAAAACCTTTTTTTTGCTTTTGTTTTTTAACTTTACCCTCAGCACATCCCTTTGAGCTGTACCTTTGAGCTGTACCTTTAAGGTGCTCCCTTAGGAAAGTAAAGATCTGCCAAATCTCTAAGTGTATTTTTTCTTTCTTTGTTTCCTTTGTCCATTTTTGTTTCTTTGAACTACTCAAATCAACTAGAAGACAAAGAACAACTCATGTTAAACGTTGCATCAGAATGACAGAACTGAACTTGATCACTTCTTCTATACGTTCAATGTTATATTTGTAACAATATCCATAACAGTAATGCAGGAGTATATTCATCTTGAACACCCCAGTGTGCTGTAAGATGGGCTGGATGAAACGTTTTTTATTGACGCCGTATCATGTTCGAGCCTATCTGCGAGTCCTTGACCTTCCCTGCGGACTCCAGAAAGGAATCCACTTACAGATCAATAACAGACGAGCGAGCGTTCAGTGGCTCATACGAAAGGTAATAAAATAAAGGAACAGCCTCTAAGACGATGACAACAGTTTTCCCAAGGGAAGATGAGACGACTCAACGAGAGGGTTAAAAATAGTCGAGCTATTTAAGAAATACAGCTTGCTATTAGTCTTTTCTTATTATCTGCAGGTAAAATCTACAGTAGATAGAAGCACTTCCTAAACATTATTTATGTTTTGAATCAAATGAAAATGCTGGTAATTACCTTCTCAGCTATCTGAATTATATTTGTGCATGATATGATGGTGTTGCTGGTTGAAAATGTAAGAGATTACAAGGTTGTATCACATGTTTGACTATTTAAATTAGAAAATTATAATAAAGCTCCTGATTTAGGCGGCTCGGTGGCTTAGTCGCCTTGCACCTCAAGGTTCCGGGTATGATTCGCTCCTTAGGTCTGTGTGCATGGAGTTTGCATGTTCTTCCTGTACTTGGGGGGTTTCCTCGGGGTACTCCGGTTTCCTCCCAAAGTCCAAATACATGCAGATTCGGCTAATTGGTGTTCCCTGCGATGGATTGGCACCCTGTCCAGGGTGTACCTGTCTGGGATAGGCTCGAGACCCCTCTCGCGACCCTGTATACAGGATAAAGTGGTATAGACGATGAGTGAGTGTGTAATTTTCAGATTTTTATTTTTCTCTCAAACTTGGATTCTGAGAAGATCCGGCAGTTTCTCATGACATTCCCTTTCTCCTCGGTTCCTAGCACACATATAGAATTTGTACCAGAAAAAGAAAGAAGTTCTTTTTAAATATGTCAAAGCATTATGTTTGGATATCTCATGCTTCTAAAAATAGTAAAGGATTTGCATTCAGCTCGAGTTTTATTTGTTTATGTGTTTGCAATGTTCTGATGGAGGTGACAGGTGTGTTTACATGAAAGTATTGAGCCTGATTATGGGAGACAGTCATCCCACCTCGGGGGCTTTAAAACTAATCCTTACACCCATGAACCAGAACAGTGACATAAAGAGATGGAAATATAGCAGGAGTCTATTAGAGCATGGACAAGCTGTTGAAATGAACTCCCATATTGATTAAAACAGTGTAGTCACAGACAGTTTATTTAAATTAAAATTAAACATAGTAACTTTTGTTGTATGTACCATATTACATACTGTATGTTAATACATAATACTGGTATGGTATAGTATAGGCAGAACCATACTATTCTGTATAATATGAAGAGTTTTTAAATTAATGTTACATAGATACAACATTACCATACTATATAAATATTACCATTATAGTACATAACAATATGTATAACACATTTTTGACAATATCTTGGTATGTATTCCATAGTACTGTATTACTGTTCATGGTAAAACCATGTGCACTATACTATAGTACATGTACCATGGTAGAACAATCTGCCATATTGTGATACATGTACAGTACTATATAAGCAAATATGTGCCATGGTACTGTATTATGTACAGTACCATGAAATGGATAGCATCAATCTACTATGGTATCTATGCATATTATAAAGAAAAATACTTATGGGTTTGTATAATGAAAACTTATTTAAATAATAAACTAATTAAAATCTTGCCCCTTTCTTATCTTGAAAAGTGTTCCACTAGATATTTTTTAACCTTGGCCAACCATGTCTTCATAGAACTCACTTTGTTATGCTAGAAGAGCTTAGCATTTGGCAGAAGAACTTATCCAGCGGAACTTTCATTTATGTAACTGAGTAGTTAAGCAGGGTTAAGTCCATGCTCAAGGGGCCCAGCAATCGCAGCTTGGCAGTGCTAAAGTTTGAACTCACAATCTTCTAATTAGTAGTCCAGCATCTTAACAATTGAGCTACCACTTCCCGTTATCACATGTGGCTTATGCCAGGCATCCACAAACTTATGGCTGCATTTTATAATTATTGTAAAGTACATTTGGATCAGAGTATTCTTCACTTCCACAGACTAAAGGCTAAAAGATAGTCCCACTCAATCTTTACTCTTCGCCTCCCTCAAACGTCCTTGTCTCCCCGGAAAGCCAGACTTGCCAAAAGCCGAGTCCAATACAAATTAGATTTATCCCCGAAGTTTTCCGTCGGACACTTTGAGACGCGACTCGGGTTTCCTTGTCAGGGGAGGAATCGCTGACCATGATTTCATTTGTCTAAGTAGATAAATCATCGGTATTGAGCTCGTCTCTCTCTGTGTGTCACTCTCATTTAATTTGCCACTCGAGGGAGAAAGTGGCGGAGTGGAAAGCGCTGAAGGTTATGCCAGTCTTGAATCTTAATCAGTGGCATCCCATCACTTTCACTGCTCCCTACTTTCACCTTTAACGTTTGACTTCAAACGTCTGTTTGCTAGCCATCAGCATGGAAATGATCCCAGTCTGAGTGAAGTTGTTACATTCAACTTTGACACTTTTTTACTTTATTTCTATCCTACAACCTTTCAATCCAGTTCAGTGGACACAGGTGATATGAAAGAAAGAAAAAAAAAACAGTTTCTAATGGAATTAGCCTCTCTAATGCGTGACATTTCACTGAGAAGCACAATGTGGAGGAGGGAGACTTATGAGGCAATTCGGCAGAAATGTGGGGTATCGTTTCTGTAATGCTCCCCAGTGTCAAATCTGACTTGGGTGAGTGTTCCGAGGCCACAGCGTCAAACATGGCCAATTATACTGGCTAACTTCCAAAAGCATTCACAGCAATACCCTTAGCAAGCCCCCACTCTGCTAAATTGCTTTTGTTCGACTCCCTGCGTTTTTAAATAATACTGTCAAGTGAAAAGCTCTCTGTAAGTGTTTGGATTGCACAGCAGTGGACTGTGAACTCGTAGTGCACTCTTTTGTTACGCTCTGCCATGAATAGAGAGAACATTTAAAGCCTAAATAAAAAAAAAGATAGATTTTTAGCTTTTCTTATGCCTACTACTTAGCAGCAGACCTAAGCATCTATTTAGATTTTACAGCAATCCACTTAAACTATCTTAAAATGTCTGATAATTGATCCATGACTGCTATAGTGTGTGAATGCAGTTTCAGAGACTATAATAAATGTAACTACACAAGGATTATAATATTCTGCGGTAACATGGTTGACTAGTGGTTAACGATGTTGCAGTTTCCTCCCACATGCAGATTCAGATTAGGCTTGGAAATTGGCATTTCCAAATTGCCCATAGTGTGTGAGTAAATGTGTATGAGTGTATGGGTACTTGTGCAAGTCCCCTGGGATAGGCTTAATAGAATGTGCTTACGCGATCGTGTACAGGATAAGCGGTATAAAGAATGAGTGAGGTATGAGCATCATTCTGGCACATGTTGTTTTAAGAAAAATAATCAACTTTGTGGTGGTAACAGAAACTCTACTTTATTGCATCACATGACCCAATCATCAATTATTTTCCAGAAACCTCATGTCCCATAATGCCCATGAGACCACCCAAGTGTTTTTATTCCTTATAAAAATAAAAATAAAACTCCATTATGTTTTTTTAAAATAGAAAATATACATTTGATGCTTTATTTTTAACAGAATATCATTCCTAGTAAAATTAATGAATTACAGGACTCACTAATGGTATTGCCAAAAATTACCAAGAATTTACCAATATACAAAATATGTGCAAAAAATATTTTTTGGCACATATAATTGAAATTTTATTTTATAATTTTTTGCACCCCAAAAACTTGCATAAAACCCAAGCATGTAAATTTTTTAAAATGAATGTGCATTAAAGTAAACAAAAGGCAGTAAATCACTTGATTGGATACTGGATGGCGACACCGTGGCTTAGTGGTTAGCACTGTCGCTTTGAACCTCAAGGGTCCGAGTTTGATTCCTGCCTCTGTGTTCTCCCAGGGACTCCAGTTTCTTCTCAAAATCCAAAGACATGCAGATTACGCTAATTGGTGTTCCCAAATTGCCCGTTACAATGGATTGGCACCCTGTTCAGTGTGTACCCTACCTTGTACCCTAAATTTACTAGGGATAAACCCCAGGCCCCCTGCGAACCTGAATTCAGGATTACGTGGTATAGATGATGAGTGAGTGAGTGAGTGACTGGATACTGGATGGATGGATGGATGGATACAATATATAGACATCATGGAATGGATGGAAAAAAGATTGCTAGATTGATAGATGGTTGGTTGGATGTTTAGAATTAGATAGATGGAGAGAGATGGCTGGAATGAAGGACGGTTGGAAGAATGGAAAATTTAGTGGTCGGATGGGTGGATGGAAGATGAATGGATGGACGGATGAATCAAAAAGTAGATGGATGTTTGAATGGATTGATGGAAAGATTGATCAATAGTTAGTTGGATGGGTGGATGGAAATTTTGATGGATGGATGGATGGATGGATGGAAAATAGAAAAATGGATGGGTGGATGGAAATATTGATGGATGGATAAATGGGTGGATGGATGGATGGATGGATGGATAGAGGGATGGAGGAATGGATGGATAAACATACTTAGTTTGCAGAGGAGGATACCAGTTAAATTATCTGTTGTAGTACAGATTTGGACAATAATTTAGCTTGATCAAAAATCATCTAAACATTGTCTGTAACATACATCTTCACATAAACTGCTGTTTTACATACATTGGGGAACTAAATAAAAGATATATAGTTACTTTGTTTGCATTATTGAAGAATGTCAATCTGTGGATGTAAATTGTAATGACAAATTTTTAATGATTTGGATGAATAGAGAGAGCGAGAGAGAGAGAGAGAGACAACTAAACTCCAAAGATCATGGCTCTTTTGGCTTATTTTCCTCCTCATTGGCAAACTGTGCTTGTCGTCCACATCGAGAGCTGACACACCATGACAAATCCTTCCTGCTGTATTGGCTGTTTGATCCATACACAGCCCAGAGGTTATTGGCATTTGCCACTCACGCTCAGTCCTTAAACCCCACTGCTGCTGATTAGGCAAATACGTCCTCTCGCAAATAATTAATGCTCGATGCTGAACTTGTTCTGGGAACCAAGAATGAGGAAACCCTGGAGACTATCAGAGGAATATCCATTGTTAGTATGCGCTTTGTCCTTGAATATGTTAAAGCGTGTTGCAGGATTTTTAGTAATAGTTAATCAGATTAACTGAACAGGAATATGTCTTGCTGCTTATCACAAACACTACTCAGAAAGATGCCATTTAAGACAACTTTGGTCTTTTAGTTTTAAGATGGAAATGTCGTATAGAAATATAAATGCTTTTTATATTGTAATACAATTTTATATTTATATTTTATATTTATATTCTAATGTAATTATAACATTTTAACCCAGGAATCGGGTGTTATATGTGGCACAATACATCACAATTAACACTGTGTGTGTGTGTGTGTGTGTGTGTGTGTGTGTGTGTGTGTGTGTGTGTGTGTGTGTGTGTGTGTGTGTGTGTGTGTGCCCTGACATGTGATTGAAACCCTTCTTCTTTGCTTCATTAAATCACCTACCCAATGCAGCCTCACACACTACACACACTTCACACACTTAATTGCATAATTAAATATTTTTATATCCCTGTCTCTGAGGGAGGATGGAGAGTCGTATAAACACGGCAATAACTCGCCACTCTGTCGCTTCACTGAAGGTCAAGTGAGTCTGAATATTTTATGACAAGAAATGAAAGAATAATGCATCGAATCCAAGACGCCTGGAGCATTTTTTTTTTTTTTTATTCTTTTTTTTTTTATTGTTTGCTCTGGAAGCTGAAGTATATTGAAGTCATGAAATTTACTACTTCTGCTGAAAAAATACTACTATTACTACAACAACAAATAATAATAATAATAATAATAATAATAATAGTAAACATTTTGGATCTCGTGTATTAAATCAGAATTTACAATCAGTACATTTCCATAAACATCTATGGTTATAGCTCGACTAGGCCATTTAATTGGACTCCAGTCCTTGTCCCATTATACTGTATAAACACGGCAGGGGAATCGATTTATTGACCGAAGTACTGTACGTCCGACTCCGCTACAACAGGTGGCGATATGCACCCCTTCAGCTTGTTAGTACTGTATTCCCGGTTGACCTATTATGTGACAGACCAAAATAATCGACAAACAAGTTAGCTCGAGGCAAACTGGTAGCATGTCAAATAGACAGCTTTAGAGCGCTGTACATTTTGTACCTGCTTTACAGTATGTTTTACTTCTTGTACAAATGAAATGCATTCTATCCCTTGTGGTTATGGTCTTATCTGAGGCAGGGGTGTTTTTTTTTTTTTTTTTTTGCAGTTTCTTAAGCTGGTATGAATTTTGTTCAAATTCTGGGTCAAAGCCCAGGACAGGACCTGTAGAGCGTGTACAGAGTGCGAAGGCTGATTTTTGTGTCCAATTGAGTTATACATGCAGGAGCAGCTTGACTCCCAACTGTATTATCTGGGTGTACTAGTCCAACATCAAGAATTAAGTATGATTTCAGCCACACGAACATGTTTTTATTTAGTTTAAAAGTTTGGTTTTAGTCGGACTAATACAACATAATGTAAATCCACTGAATGTTATATTCCTAGGGGACCAAGCATCAAATTAAATGCTATAAATGATCATTTTGCAACACCAAAGTTTAACATGCACTTGCCAAAATAAGTTAAACTTTTATTTGGGAGGGTGACAATAAACTAGGCAATATTAGTATTATCTATGGCTGGGATAACATTAGCAACCTTATTTTCATGCACCACCCCATTTTGCTCCAACTGCATACATGGCCATTTTCCAGTACATCGGCTGGTACGATGCGGACCTCATGAAAGTACATATACAGTTTGTTTCAATACTTGTTTTAATACTTTAATATCAATTTTTAATGCCTAGTTACTTTCCACCCGTCCTGTACATTACTGAACAGTAAAATTCTTTGTTTGCATACCCCAACTTTGTTAGGATGCTGGGGTCAGGGTGCAGGCTCAGTCATTATACGGTTCCCCTGAGGAAGACAGGGTAAAGTGCCTTGTTCAAGGGCCCAACAGTGGCACCTTGATGGAGCTGCCAACTTTAACAAAATTAGCTACATGTACCACTGCTTTAAGCAATATAAGCAATAAGCATACCAGTATTACAGAAATGCAATTACTGTATAATTTTATCTGATTCTTTTGGTAATGCAGAGTTTAACATATATCATGATGTTTATTTTAACCATAAAGGTTTTTCTGAAATTGCATTCATTCATCCATTCGTTCGTTTATGTTTTTTTGTTTCCCTACAATTTCGTCCAATCAGGACAAATTAAAATTTGGATCAAAGCAACAGGAACAACTTACTTCCCAGATTGTCAGTGCAGGATTGTCCATCTACAGGGTGCAAAAACAATCGATGGGAAATCACCGAACAGGAAGTGAGGTTATAATTTGTAAGTAAGGAAGAATCTGAAATTAGGTTTTGTCTGAAAATGATGTTTTTGAGCTGACAGAATTCAAGTCAGCTCTATTAACATTTTAACATATGTTAATTTGAACTTTTTCAAATTGTGTTCAATCATCATGAAAGCTCAATAAAATGTATTCAGCATATAAATATTATTTAAATTTAAATACTTCATTGATTTGTTTATATGGTGCAGGCAAATTGTATAATGTGGGAAAACAGGAAGTAAGGTCATTTTAAGGTACTTTTAGGTATCAACAGCAAACATTGCACACATGTTTAATACAAACATCTGATCACTGGCACAGAACCTCACCTGCTGCACCACCAGTGCCCATACAAATCACTGTGCTTTATTCCGACTGAGATTTGATGGTGGACAACCCAGACAGCTGGATATCAGTCTCTTGTGTCAGATAAGTGGGGTGTCTGTGGTCATGGCAATTTACCGACATGCTGAGATTTACCGACATGCTTCATGAGTCACTGGGACCCATTAAGGCTGAATTAAGCTGCTCTGATCACATTAAACACTTTTAACTCTGAAGATGCAGGCTTTTTTGCTCATCTCTGTCTGTCAGGTGTGGACGAAAAGAATAAATCCTGTCATATCATGGTGGTTTGTGGAGTTTCTGTAATAAATGTGAATGTAGTCTAGAGAATTAGGCTAAGATATCTGACAATTACAGTCGACCAAAAGACAGCATTGGTGCAGATGAAATATATATATATCATACATATAATACAGAAAGTGTATGTACAAAATAAACTACTTCTGAAGGACTGACCAATCAGCTGGTTTGGAGAGATGATTTTGTGTGTGCCCCCAAAAATTTCCATCTTTCAGCATTATACTGTCTCGCTTCAAACAACGATAATTTTAAATGCTAATTATTCATATTTCTTTCTGCGTATTTATACTAAAATTGGTGTTAGCTTCTAGAAGCATAAGACCAGTAAAAATTGCTGCTTAAATAAAGCATTCTGGTTTTTGGTTAAAAAGCAAACAATCTGTTGTGTCCGTAACCATGTCAAATTTATGCTGCAATATTTTAACAATTTTGCATTTTAGAATAATACACATTTTTAACGTTTATGACTGTTCATGTGAAATTTAAATTAGCTAAGTTTTATCTGAATGATAATTAAGATCCTTGAAAGATTAAGATCAAAAAAGTTACAGACACTACAGACATAAAAGGGCATGAAATTGTATTTAACAAATATTTTTCCTTTTATTTGATAAAATATAAACAGGTATGCGATGTGTTAAGTATCATGAAAAATTGATGATAAAATGATCTGAAAATTCACTTTTTCACAAAGCTGAGAACTTTTAGCACCAATACCATGTTTTGACCATTAATGTTATATCCCTCCTGTTTTTTGTGTTCTACTTTAAAAGAAATCTCACATCTTCTTGTCCACCTTTGATCTTTAATATTAAGGTTAATACCAATAATGGGTGCTACGTATGATTCACTATTGTGCTTTGATTCTTTCAAAGGAAAATTTTTTTTAATCAAATTTGCAGCCTTTGAGTTTAACTTGGAGTTTAGAGATTATAATAAAACAATTAATCAATGGGGTAGTTTGAATACTACACAACATGAACTGCAGCTAATGTTCTCTCTCTAATGTAAGGTTGATTATGTTTATATTCATGTCATAACCTCCAATATAGGAATATATTCCATTATAAACATGGGTAAAAGTAGGCTGGTACGTTCTAGTACTGCGGACCACTAAAAGATTCAGTGTTGGAACGCAGTACTGGGAAGAGGGAGAGAGCAACTGACTGCCAAAAACCCTCATTCAAAACCAGGTACCTTAGTAACTGCTTTAACATGAGCTATAAAACAGCTACCTTCTAACACTAAATCCCAAACCTCTTTCTAACCCCTGATCAAGCACACTACTTGGTATGTGGAAAAGGGGACCATACAGCACATAGTGCATTAACTTTAAATTTCTTTGGGCCAAGTTAGTGAGCTGAGGCTATTTTAAAGTGGAATAAGTAAAGACGTAAAAAGAAACTTACAACATTTATACCATTCATTGTATATTCCTCCTTGTCTACTTGCCTACTTTTACTTCTGATTTCCAGCTACGTTGCCAGGGTATAAAGAAGTCCAATCTCCTTTCCCATCTTTCTCACTGTTACAAAGCACTAACACTGGAGACTCCTTTCAGAGAACTTCAGAACCTCCCGATATCTTAAACAACATGTCATAAGTTATTAGTCTTAGATCATGTCGCATGTCATCCACACAAGTCTCTTTGAATGAGCTGTTGCTATAGAAACGAGTGCATGAGTACTAAGCTATGGTTTTTATAACAGTTGGAACTGTCAGAGTTGCTGTTACAGGAAATTAATCAACACCTTTTGGCAAATTTGTGATGATTGGTAAGTACATACGTACTAGTAGTTATATTCACAGAATGGAACTGATCTCACATCATTACTATCAGATGAATACACGGTCGGCTCTTTATACTCCGATGTCTCTTGTGGGATTAATATTAATGCAACAGCCAGCCATTTGAATCCCATTTTACAGGAAGATGGTTGAGAATACATTAGTAATATCTCGAAAGCCCTGTGTGTGTGTGTGTGTGTGTGTGTGTGTGTGTGTGTGTGTGTGTGTGTGTGTGTGCTGATACAGGATCTCATATTATAATCGTTTGATTGGGGGAAATGGAAGATCATCTTTCAGTCTCCAGATTTGCTAATGAAGAGACGTAATGCTAGCCGAGCCACTAAACCTCAACATTTATTAAGAGACAGGCAACACAACACACCATGACAGATTTTCTTGGTGCTTTCCTGCTCATCAGAAACCAGCCTTTAACCTATATTACCAGATAAACCAGATAAACCAGAAGCACCGACCGTTAAGTGCCCTTTGAATGTGCTTGCTTTCTCCAAAAATATTCCAATCAATAAGAAATGACATTTTCTCCAAGAGTAGCAAGTCCTCTAATGCAGTAGCAGGAAACAATCTAAAATAGAGCAAAGACAAAAAAGGAGCTTAAATTCGGCTTGTATGAAGTTAAAACAAGCATTGATAAATGACTTCAATAAAAGTATACAGTATATAATACTATAATAATAATAATAATAATGTAAGTTTAGTATTTTAATGGGGCATTTCTGAATGGTTTAAAACAAATAATAAGCATAGGAAAATCAAGTTTTTTTTTTCTTCCACTGGTGCTTCACTTATGAATAAAAAGACAAGATAAGATATAAAAATATAACCGTATAAATCATGATCATAAACTGTCAACAAAATTGTCCACTTTGTCTTACCAAAAATACAATCTGCCATCATGGGCTTCTTAGTTATGCAGATCAGCCATAATATTAAAAGCATTAACATAATAAACACCTACTGTAGGTTTTGGGTTTCTCTTGTGCCACCAGGGAAGCTCTGGCATCATAAGAGGTGTGCCGTGGTGTCTGGCACCAGGAGGTTGGCAACAGATCCTTTGGGCGCTATGGGTTGGAGGATGGGGCCTCCGTGGATCAGATTTTTTTGGCTGGTGCATCCAATTGGTGCTCAATTGAATTGGGATCTGGGCAGCTTGGAGGCTGAGTCGGCAGCCTTGCACTCCCAGTGCATGGTGAGCGGTGGGCCATTGGATATTCTGGTGTTTTTTTTGTCATGGCCACAGTTGACTTTTTCAGGAATTTGTGCTGCATTGCACTGAAAAAAATGAACTTGGCTACCTGTTACATGTACTAAAATGTAATATGTGTTTTGTACATAATAATTTCATGTTTCCA
>JAQMYG010000013.1:14203562-14230755 GCA_030014215.1 Clariallabes teugelsi
CCCTTCATTTCTTTGTAAGTGGGCAAACTTAGAAAATCTGTAGGGGATCAAATACTTATTTCCCCCACTGTATATATCATGGTTCTATGCTGTGTTGCCGGCATGGATCTGTGCCACTCAGATTTTAATGATTATAGCTTATAGCATTGTATCTTAGGTTTTTACAAAAAATATGTGGAGTCCATTCTAGCTTATGTGCACACTGTCACTGAAACCAAAAAGGTTTTACTTAAATTGTTGTCATTAAATTTTGCATTGTCATAACTAAATGAAAAATGGAAGCTTTTCTTAGACTTTTGAAAGAAGAAATCTAAATGTCCTTTCCCAACTGTTCCTTTATTCCTGCTCTCCTTCTATTTTCTCACCAAGCATCAGCACATTGGTGCCTGATTGGATTGTATCTTGATTTCATGCAGCATTTAGACAAACCCCTTAAAAAGCAGTCAGGATGATTGTGATGGGATCGATATTTGTCGTCCGTTAGAGGAGAACGATATCAAGGAGCCTGTTTGCTGAATGGTGTGAGTCTGATGGTGTGATTGTTCACCGCATGGGGTAGATTGTGTTTGTGTGCTCTGTGTTCCCTAACCTGAGGGTATTTCCTTTTTTTTTTTTGAGATCATTAACCACTAACCATTAACCAATGCAACCCATGCATAGCATTTGTATTAGATATAAATCCACCTTAATGTAAAATACATATGCACCATTTTTATATTTATTACGCCATTCAAATTTTGTTCATTCCAATCCAAAATGGTAGACTTTTAAACAACTGCACATTTTTTGTTAGATTTTTTTCTTTTTGCTATAAATTGCTTATTTAATTATTAATATAAGTGTTTAATTGCTGTAAATTGTTCTGTTTAGAAATCTTGAGCTATGACTAGCACTGGTTTTAGTGCATTTACGAGCCATAATGCACTTCTCTATAATATTTTCAAAATAACATTAAGCATAGAGAGAACGTTATGGCTGAGAAATTCCAGCTCCTCTCAGTACATACAGTATATAGCCTTGTCGTTTGAATATGATTAAATAAAATCAGAATAAGCTCAGACTGTATTTAAAAAGATATATATTAGAGGGAATGTATGCTAAGTCAATTTGGAAATCCATTTACTTTCTTCTTTATCTGTTTAAGTCAACATCAATATAACTCCAGCACATCCCCATACTTATATAAACAAAGACAAAAAAGCAGAAAGGTGGTATGAATGAATAATAATTGTTAGAACTGTCTGTAAGTATAGATGGTACTGTGTAGTTTATAGGATATGCGTGTATGTTCAACGTTCAAGGTGTTTTATATGTCACCTTGCACCTCCAGGGTCCGAGTTTCCTGCCTCTGTGTCTGTGTGCATGGAGTTTGCATGTTCTTGGTGGGTTTCCTCCGGTTTCCTCCCACAGTCCAAAGACATGCAGGTTAAGCTAAGTGGCATTCCCAAATTGCCCATAGATGGTATACATGCATGTGTGAATGTGGACTGGAGGTCATACCACTGTCGTAAAAGTGGGACAACGGTCACCATTGGCCTCCAAGGTCCCTAGTTGAACTACAGAGGTTCCTAGATGGATGGATGGATATGTTGGTCTGGTCACTTATTTAAACCTCAGTTTCTCTACATGCTGTAAGTACTATAAGTATATCAAAAGATTTCATAACCTTATACATACAGCTTATTTACAATTTGTATCAATTGCGAAGATTATAATAACAGCCTTCGTTATTACTGTTATACACTTGGGTCCTGCAAATGTACCTGGTGCTGATGTAATTCAATTTGAGATGTTTGTTAAGTTTCATTACTGTTTTTGTGATGGGCGACTTGTAACAAAGTTCTGTCCTTTAGAGAGATCTTCCAATCGTATGGACAAGAATATAAAAGAAAATGAAGGTCACTCATGTTTTTTTTTTTCCCCCAACAGTGAAGTTGTGTATCCCGACAGGACCCAAAATAATGTTTTGTCCAATGAGAATTAATCATGACTCCTGTTACAAAACAGTCTGCCAGTGCGGTCCAGGCTTATGAGCGATGAGTCTGGGTTGGCAATGGAGATTATTAAGGTTTAAAAATAAAACAAATAGAAAGAAAAAAAGGCATATTTAATAACTTTATTTGCTAAAATGTTGAATTTCACCACAAATTACACATTTCTACATAAAATTTAATTGCTATGATTTGATGAAAGTTTAGGAGCCATCAGCATTCACATGTACTCTGTGTTATAGACTTTTATGTGACTTTTATTACTTTTATGAATTATTTATGTTTTTTTTCTTATATCCATATACAATATTGTGCAAAAGTCTCCCTCTTTTTTATTTTGTCTCCAAAGAGCCAGACCATCTTGTAGTATAATGTATTCTTGAGGAAAAGTTCTCCGGCTGAATGACTTTTTGGCTCTCATTTTTAGCCCAGTCCCTGTACCAGACCAGTTTCAGAGGAATGTTTTTGTTTGCTAATCCCCATAGTGACCTATGATTTATTCAAGCATAAATAGCATCATTCATAACAAATGTACCAGTGAGAAACAGGTGCAGATGATGACAGATGATCAGGCCGGTGATTAGTATACTGGCGATGCTGAATGCTTAGTGGTTGGAACAGATGAGAGGGGAAATGAGGTTGCTGATGAGGTTGTTACATAAACTTTTTAAAATATTATCTTCAGAGACTTGGCAGCCTGTCACAATAAGGCATTTGTTCCCATTTATTTTAAATCATTTGATTTAAAATGAATAAAATTTCAGTCTTAATTTCTTTAATATGAAGTACAGTAATAGAACAGGCTCAAGTGACAGTACTGTATATTTTGAGATGAAACAATGTTAACATACTAAACGCATGACAGACAATAAAGCATAAAACATAAAACATTTAATATGATGATATGATATTGATGTACACAAGGTGTTCAGCAGTGACTAGAATGAAATGTATAAAGTGTCAGTGTGATGGAGAAAAAGATGGAGCGATATCTACAGAATTAGCATCTGAATGTTGACTTTAATATGTTTGAATGGTGATTGTGATGTAGCACATATAAGAGCTGATCAGTGACAATGCAGTGAATAAGAGGAAATCTTGCAGTGTTAACTTGATATCCTAGTAGGCTTTCTTCAGTTTGTGTTCATTAAAAATGCAAAAGATGAAGAAGGAGAAGAAGAAGAGCTAATTAATAAACACACACACACACGCGCGCGCGCGCACACACACACACACACACACACACACACACACACACACACACACACACACACACACACAAAAGCTGTCACAATCCTGACTGTTCTGCTTTCAGTCTTAATTACCTTTGCTATTTAAGCCCTTGTCTTTCTACATCCTGCTAAGTCAACATCTTACAAGTCTAAAAGGTTTCTTCTTGCTCCTAACGCTTTATTGATCTCTCCTTGTGCTTGTTTAGTGGAATTAGACTTGATTTCAGTGCATAGATTTCTCTTTTTCTGGTACAATTTAAATAGTATTATTATTGTTTTTTTTTTTTTTTTTAATATATATAATTTCTTAAGTCAGGAGTAAAACACTTGATAGGTGGTTTAGGGGGATAAAAAACTTAAAAGAATACAAAAAAATTTAACAAGGCGATTGTTAGGTACTCTAACGAAGTTATTTTTATCTTCCTATAGCAGCATGTCCTTATGCATTATTTATAATATTTAACAGTTAATTCCGACAGAGTGATCTGATTGAACAAGAGGCATTCCATGAGTGGTGATATAGAGCATAACGTCACTGGGACGCTTAACTCTATGTATCACTCCGCATCACAGTTTTTCTGTCAACGATTAATTACACCAACCCTGGGCCACAGCATGGGTGAAAGTTGGTGAGTACAATCTGCAGTACTGAGGAGAGAGCAGGTTCCTGCCAAAACCAACATTCAAAACCACTCACAGATTCACTTTCAGCAAGAAAACACATCTGATAACGTTATGTCATCTTAAACAACACTTTGCCTACTTAGTAATTGCGTCTAAGGTGTCAGGGTTCGATTCCATTGTATGTTCTCCCCGTGCTTGGTGGGTTTCTTCCGGGTGCTCCGGTTTCCTCCCACAGTCCAAAGACCTGCAGATTAGGCTTATTGGCATTTCCAAATTGCCCGTAGTCTGTGAATGAGTGTGTGAGTACTGTAAGTGTAGGTGCGTGTGCCCAGCAATGGATTGGCACCCTGTCCAGGGTGTACCCCGCCTCGTGCTCTAAGCCTCCTGGGACAGGCTCCAGGCCCCCCGCGACCCTGAATACAGGATAAGAAAATGAGATTGTGTATTGACAATCATGCAAGTATGTTTGATGAAATTGTTGCTATAGAAACGATCACAATTGCAATGGCAAATGTTTATTAGTGGAAGTGTGGAAGTAAATCACAGTGGCAATTGTTACACATGTATGTAGACTTGTAAAATCTCTCATAAGATATTAATGCATCATAATTTCTTAGATATTAATCTGAATTCCCTCGCTCTCCAGCTCCTTTTTTTGTCCTTATGATTCTGAAGTGTAGTGAAGGGGAACAGTGTATTCTGTGTCACATCAATAGCTGAGAATAGCTTCTCTCTGCAGAACAGTAATATCAGTGCCTAGGGATGTGTGTGCGTGTGTCACTAAAACACACCAGTCGTAAAAAGATAGTGACAGACTGTTTGTCTGAATGCAAATGACGGAAATAAACAGCAGTATGACCTTACAAAACATAATATTTTACAACAATCTGCAATAAAAAAAAGTGTTTGTGCATGTGTGTGTGTGTGCATGTAGTGTATGTAAATGTATTCTTTATATTATAGTTTATTGTACTTAAGCAAGACATAAGAATATGATTGGAGGGAATTACTGTATGTATGTATATATTCTATATATTGTAGATCATTGTGTTCAAACAGACATTGTGAGACGTAGGAACGTAGTGTGTGTGTGTGTGTGTGTGTGTTATACATGTATACATTTTATACATTGTAGATCATTGTGATTAAGCAAGACCATATAAATATGATTGTGTGTGTGTGTGTGTGTGTGTGTGTGTGTGTGTGTGGTTGGCTGCAGGGACGTTTCATGTTTGCTAGCGTCTCTTTTTAAGCCTCGGTGTCCAGGGGTAGCACTATTGATTTTCGCTCAGGATCACTTTGATGTGACAGAATAGAAGAAAAACACACAATCAAATGAAGTGCAAAAGTTTGTGCACATCAATCCTCTGCACCTGTCACCTAAGGTGACTTTTCATTAACAAGCTCTGTCAATAGGTGTGTGTGTGTGTGTGTGTGTGTGTGTGTGTGTGTGTGTGTGTGTGTGTGTGTGTGTGTGTGTTTTGTCCATTTTCATTAGATCCATCTAAAGGCTCGTCAAATGTAATTACCCTTTACAGATCTCACACATGCTCATTCACCACACTCTGTTTATTTCTTATTTGTTCATCTGTGTTTCTTGTAAGCATTTCTTTTTTTTTTTTTCAGATTAAGCTATTTTACTCAAAGACAAAGACAAATGATCAATTCCTCTTCTTCTTCTTCTTCTTCTACTTATTATTATTATTATTATTATTATTATTATATTTGTAATATTTCTATTGTTATAGTAGTAGCAGTAGTAGTCATCTTAATAATAGTCTCTTATTATTAATATTAGTAGTAGTCTCTTGTTATTTTTATTGTTGTAATAATAATATTAAGAAGAAGAATGGTATAATATAAATTGTATTATAATTAATACTGCTGCTGCTACTACTACTACTAATAGCTATTATTATTACTGTTGTTATTATTATTATTATTATTGTTGTTGTTGTTGTTGTTGTTGTTGTTGTTATTAGTATTAAGAGGAAGAGGAAGAAAAACAACAACAAAAAACAAGAATAAATTACTACTAGTAATAATAATAATAATAATAATAATAATAATAATAAATAAAGTTGATGATGATTGCAAGGAGACAAAAAGGAGTCTGTGTTTTTTCAAGGGTTCTTGATGTTATCTCAGGGAGTATCACTGCCTCTGGCTCAGTCATTAGGGATGAAGTTACACATTTAAAATGTATTTTGTGAGTTTGTTTCTGTAAAGTTGATTTGTGAAATTAACAACAAACATTTTTATTAAATTGAATTAAATAGGAATGTGAAAAAAGAAGAAAAAGAGAAAGAAGAAGAAAAAGAGAAAGCGTAGTATGATGACAATTAAAATGAAAAGGCTGAAGAAGTAGAAGAAAAAGAGGAAGAAGAAAAAGAGAAAAGAAGATTGAAGGAATGAGTTCATATACTGTAATCTTGTCAACTTCCCTTCATGACTCACTCAGTGTAGTAAGTGAGTGTAGTGATTTCCATCATACTGAAACCCTGAAATAAAAAGCTTGTGTGCAGGTGGGGATAAAAATAAAAATAAAAAACAGTTAATGGACAGGATCTTTGTAGGACCTTGTCTTTCATATGAGCCAAATCACACATCTTTTCCTGTTGTAGGTCTGGATTAATGAATATGCAGTTTTAAAAGGTTTTCTTTATTTTCCTTTCTTCGTTAATGAAACCCAGTGTGGCACTAATGCAAATCAGTTCATTTAGTACTCACGATGGCCTTGAAGACACTTCTAGAGTGGTGACTTCCATGCAGTTTAATGCGGTGACTTAAATATAATACAGCAATACAAACACCATTTAATTGAGGCTTTAACATGATTTTATTTCACATACACCTTATTAACATAATGCTCACTCATGCCTACAATTTTTTTTTTTATAGTATTTGGTCTCACTGCCTTTATTATACATTACATTTCAGTTCAGTTTCTCTCTAACCTGAACATGAGAACAATTAGCATGTTTAAAAAATCTCATTAGTGTATACAATTTATCCAACTGAACACACAAATTAGCTCTTCTTATTATAGATCACAATAAATCTGTGGCTGAGTGTATGCAGGATGCAGAACTGGCTTAGTGTATATGTTCTATTTTGAAAATAACAGATACATTACTTACTCATTTTATGGATGCTACACTATACACTTTAATGGACATTATATACTAGCCCTGATAATTATACGAGCATAATATATTAGCCCTGTTTTCATTCAATCAAATATTCTTCTAACGTAGGCAAATACCTTTTTGCACATAAATCCAGAACATACTGTATCTACAAAGGAAAAAAAAAACTATAAAATACAACAGCAAATTAAAATATGCAACAACAAATCCTGAGACAGCAAAACAACAAAAACAAGACAAGAAATTCAGAATCATGACTACTAACCAATCACAAGACAGCAAAATATAAACAAAACAGTAAAATATAAAAAAAAGACAGCAAAACCAAGTAGAAGATCAAACTCAGAAACAAGAGATCAAAAACAAACACAAGAGATCAAACTCATAAACAAGAGATCACAACCAAACGCAAGAGATCAAACTCATAAACAAGACCAAAATACAAAAGTCAGTCAGTCAGTTGCTTTAATGCCAGCAGGGCAGTGACCACTAGGTTGATAGGGTGTCCTCACTGGTGCTATAGCCATGGGAAGCAAATCTCTGCAGAACTCCTTCCAATTAGACTTGGGCCTTGGTGGCGGGTTTGCTATGTGAAAGGTAGTACCGGCTTGCTTCCTTCTGTAGTTGACTGAACCAGGTCTCCTTTGAAGCAGTCTTCAAAACTTCCTAATGCGACATCATTCTAGCTGCTGTTTTTGAAGTTACCGTATGAGTCGTCCATCGTGTGGACATGCCAAACCAACAAAGTCGTGATTCCTGGATCTTGTATTCATTGTTGGCTGTTCGTCGCATGTCTCACAAATGGAGTGATTGTTCCAGCTGTCCATAAGTAATATTCTCAGGTTTGATAGTAAACATTTATTTTGAATACCTTGAACTTACATACTTCCTGAGCTAGCTACATCCATGTTTCTGTTGCATAAAGGAAGATCGGGATAATGATAGAGTTGATGGTTGACAGTTTCTGTTACATTAGTACAATCTGAGAATGGGAAATGCTGTCTGGACTCTTCCAATTCTGGCTATGACATCATTTGTATCTGAAATTTTAGTTCCAAATATGATCAAGCTTAAGTATTTGAAATCAAGCAGTTGCTCATTTGACTCATTTGACGCTGTCAATTGGCTGCCATTAGAGGAGTGACATTTGGTTTTGTCTGTATTTATACAAAAGCCAACCTTTTTCCATTTTTAACATTTGATGTCAAGTCATTGCTGTGTCTGATGGTCTGATCCTGTGGCATAGCTGGTATCGTCAGCATAGTCTGCATCTGTGACAAATAATTTGTCAGCTCTGCATTCCATTTCTAGATATCCAGCTACAATTTTACTATTACCCAGATTGGAAAAGAGAAGCATTCTGGAATGGTGTAGCTTCTGAGATGGAGGCAGCTGCTGGATGTAGCGATCAAAGATAGCTCTTTTCTACCATCAAGTCGTTGACTGGCAAATGCTCCAGTCTTAACGCGAACATATGTGACACCATGGGCCACATTATAAAAACCAGGGATGGTGTACTGAAGTGTACTGAAATGCTTGCGGCGGGATTTTTGATGCGCAGGTGAACTGCAACCAGCCAGCTGTTCTTCACCATGAATTGAACTCTTCAATAGTATTACCCTAATGACTCAATAAACAAAAAAGAACTGACCAAAGCAGAAACTGCCATGGTAATCAAACTTCAAAAATAGGTAAGTTGCTGGACCTGAAAGAATTATTGCCAAATTAATCAAAGTCAGAGGTAACTATTCTCCAGAGTATGGGCAGATAAATTAGTCGGATCAGTAGAAACTAGCCGTTATCCTGCACATTTTTAGGAAAATTACTAAATTTAAAACAAGGTATTAACTAAAAGGAAAAGGCTATTAGACATTATTGTTAGACTATTGCTATTATAATATTGAATAAGTAATATTTACTTCAATTATATTTGAATTAGCTAGCAAATGCAGACTGAAAGTGTGCAATTTTTTTGTGTTAGTTAGCAGATTAAATCAAATCAGCAAATGGTCCAATTAGCAACAAGCATGTAATAAACACTTAAAAACCTTAAATTTTCTACCAGGCCTACCTCCCAAGCAAACGGCACATTTTTAATAGAAATAACCAAGTACTTAAGAGGCTTAGATTGTATAAAAATCTGCATTGTGTTATACTGTATGTGTCATCTGGAAGTAAGTTACCTATAATTTCTTAAACAACCATGTAGGAAGACTTGTTAGTGAGGCTTATTGGAAAAAAGGGTTTCAGTTTGCTAGAGAGTATAAAGTTTGGATTTTGGAGCAATGGAAAAAGGTCATGTGGTCTGACATGTTTTGATTGACCCGTTTCCAGCATGCTGGGCGTGTCAGGGTAAGAAGGGAAGCACATGAAGCGAGTCATCCATCATGGTCTCAGTTGATGACCTGAATGTACTGAATGACCAGGTTATCACATCTATGGAGCTTTTCTTCTCTGATTTTGGACAGGCATATTCCAGGACTCAAATTGTGAAAGTGTGGTTCTGGGAGTATGAACTGACCACTACAGAATCCTGAGCTTAACCATATTGAAAGTCTTTGGGATATGCTGGAAAAGTCTGTACAGGGTGCTTTGACTTTTCCAGTCATCAATTTAAGATCTCAGCCAACAAATATTCAACTTTGGACATAAAATAAATGTTGTTGCATAAAAGTGTTGAAACAGTGCCATTGTGAATATGCACCATCATCAAAACTAAAAGCATTTTTCAAAAAAAATGTGTATGAGACTTCTCTTCTGGCCATGCAGTGTATTTATTTTTATTCATGCATTTTCCAAATTGCTGTTACAGTTTATTTTTAGACATTTTTTTTGTTGCATTAATGTGTTTTTGGCCAAAGTTGTTTTGGAAAACCTTGGTGTGCAAATGAAATGTGTTAGCTTTCTCAATATATCTTGTTGGTTCTGCTACAGATTTTATTCAAACAGTAACACAGCATTGTCATCATTATCCATCTCTACTGCTATAAACTGATACCTTGCTGTGGGGGCTGGATATGTGGAGACAGATTCCCATTTTGAGTTTATTAAAACAAGCATGAGTTGAAAATTGCAAAAAAAAAAAAAAAAAAATGGTCAGCAATTAATTTTTTATCTGAAATCATCAACTCAATATGTCAGCAAACATTACAGCTGAAAAGGATTTGTTTACCCAGAGGAATAGCTTCATCTGTGAAACGAATCAATAATTCTGATTGAATATAGTTCTCTATTTAATGCTAATAACGCTGACATTGTTCGGGACCCCGAACTGTGAAGAGTAATTGGATGGAAGATTGTTTCATATAGTTTCAATCATTTGACACAGTGAACAAAAAATAATATTGTGTTCAATTATGGGCCTTAAATTGAAGACCTCTCAATTCATCTGTTATAAAATTCCATCTGGTTTATTAGCAGGCTGAGATGATGAATATATTTGCCAACATCAGTATATGTGAACATCTGGCAATATTTGGTTATATAGACTGTATATTATTATACCACAAAATTCACCATAACTAACTGGCAATTGTGAAGATTTTATAAACACCATATCCAAGAGGTAGACTGCATTACTACTAAAGGCAGGGCTCAAACCCAGATCCTCAGATGCCCAAACCAACCTACTGTAGAGCCTTAGTCGCCTGTGCTACCACTCACCCTGTAAACTGCAATTCAGATCAGTTTTTAAATTTTAATAGATATTATTTTAAATCAAGTTTGCAGAAATATGTGTTTTGCTGTAGATACAGCCCAGCTGTGGGAGTGCTGAGAACACTCCCTGAGACACCATGATGAATGTTCCTCTTCTAGCTGACAACGGTTATACTAGTAAAAAGTTGGATACTGTAATATGAGAGTATCCGAGGACCCTGCACACCCCTATTACAAGGTTAAGAACCTTTCAAGACATTATCAAAACCTGGAAGTATAGTGCTGGCTTATCAACTGGAAGAAATGATGTCAGAAAAAATCATGAATGAAGATCACTTGGTGAAGTTGCATGGTAAAAAATGAATGGGATATATGGTATAAGAAAATTATGTGTTAATGAGGATAATCAGAAAAAAAGGCGTCGATTTACTAGGGAGCATAAAGATTGGACTTTGGCACAATGGAAACAGGTCTGATGGTCTGTGATGTGTTCAAACAGAGCAATGTTTGCATCAGTTGAACATGAATTGATGCACCCATCATGCAAAGTGACCACTGTACAAGCCTCTGGAGGCAGTGGTGTGATCTGGGGTTGCTTCAATTGGTCATGTGCTCAGCTACGTTATGTGGCAATAGTGTTTTATGGAAAATCTTAATGTTTGTTGGTAAGTGTTAATTGATTGTTGATGGTGAATATTGGTGTTTGATGAAGAATGTTTATGTTTGATAGAAATATTAGTGTTTGTTGGTTTGGATGGAGAATGTTAATGATAATTATTATAAATTATTGGTGTTTAATGGTAAATAACCATGTTTGATGGTGAATGTTGTTTGCTGAGGATTAGAAACGTTTATTAGGTGAGCACTGTTGTTTTAGTGGTGAATGTTAATGCTTAGTGTATTAAATAACATTAGCTGGTATCCAACCTTGAAGAATTCTTTCATTGTTTGGGAAACACTGAAAATGCATGCATGAAAACACCACTGTATCATAGCTTCTCAACATTTAAATGCTGTAAAGGCATGTAAATAATTGTTTTCATTTGCATATATTTGCATGATTTATTGTTTATTGTGGACTGCATACTGGAGGACAGTGATATATTAGTATTGGATATTTAAAGGTGTCGATTTAATTTGCAGCCAGTTCCTTTATCTGCATTTGCCATGCCTCAATAATTCAGATTGTGTACAATCTTTGGGTAATATATAAAACCTCATCCTTCACTTGAACACAGCCGACAATGTCTGAATAAATAGAGGCAACGATTGTAAATAAGGCTTGTTTTTTTTTTCATTTGACAGTGCTTGATTATTGTGCTTATCGCCCTTGTGGATTAAGAATGTAAAATATGGTGTGAACAGCTGGGCTCATCTCAGAAACAAATCAGCAAAAGCAGAACCTAATGTTTTTGATTTATTCAAGCAAGGGTACATTGTGTTGTGTTTGCATAATTGACTATGTGATGTTATAACATTTTACTACAGTTAAGGCCATCTGTTTATTATTCTGTATATATAAAAACAGTCTTGCAATGTAATAAATGTTGTGCCAGTATTTGGCACTTTATCTCCAGGAATCTGTCTTTTATGAAGGTCAAGCAACACCTATATGTATTTTTGTCGCACAAAAATTACAATCTATTATAATACACGATTAATGTGTTGCCCAAACATTAATCCAGCTGCTTGTCTCTTTCTCTAAAGCTGTTTTTATTTTCAGGAACTTGGGGTAAGTGACTAAAAATCAAGAGCCATCAATCACCATTAAAGAGTTGCCTAAATGCTTTTGTCCAGGCTTGAAAAAAGAAGATGCATTAGCTTAATTCAAATAGAAAAAATAAAATTCATGAGCAGATGTGGAGGAAAAAAGCTACGGTATTTAAAGAAATAAAAATTGTCATCTTACATCTAAGAACCAGACAGAGATTAAGCTTATAATAATGGTGAGTATTAAAGGAAGCTTAATTCCAACAAGTATTGGAAGTACTAAGTTTTTGTCTAGTAAAGTTATTTGTTAGTATATTAAACCAGATTATACTTAATTTAATATAAACTGGTACAGTAAGTCCCCCATTCGAGTTACAAACTTTCGAAGATACAAACATGTGGTCTGGTGTACATTGTTGTGTGCATGCAGCATGTATGGCAGGATATCCTAGCAATACTAAAGCAGCATTGTTGAGGCTAGTACTGCTAAGAAACGCCAAGCAATAACAAAAGAGAAATTGGAAAAAGAAATGAAAATAATAAATAATTGACAGAATTAAACAAGGTGAAATGATGGCAGACATTGATCATTCTTTTAACGAGAATCGTTTGCCCATTGGCACGATTCTACAGAACAAGGACAAGATCATGATACGGGTTAGTTTTATACTGTGTATAGCTAATTGTGTTAGTATCCTAGTACCTAGACATTGTTTGTTTGACTTACGAACAAATTGGACTTACGAACAAATCGAACTTATGAACGAAATCTCGTATGTTGGGGACTTACTGTATTATTGCTGTATACTCCATACACATTATTGCAGAAAATCCCATTCCAGTTTTATTTGCTTTTTCTTTTTTATTTGCTCTTATACTAACCTCCATTCTTTTGGGAAGGCTTTCCATTGAATTTTGGAATGTTACTGTGGAGATTTGTGCTTTATTCAAAAATCCAATCAACACATTGAGCGGACTAAATGTGTTGTCCGCTTTATTCGGTCCAAAGAGCATTGGTGAGGACAGGCTCTGATGTTTAGTGAAGAGGCCTGGTGCACAATCAGCATTCCAGTTCATCATAAAGGTGTTCAGTGGAATGAGTTCAGACCCACATATAGGTGCGATGATCAGGTGTCCATATACTTTTGGACATATAGTATAACTATATGAACAGTTTGACAGTAAGACATGTTAAACAACGTTTTCTGACTTTTCCTTTTTTTTTCTGGTTATGTATAATTAAATGTTAAGTTTGAAAACTGCAACATATCTTTCTTTTAAAACCATGACACAAAATCATGGCATGTAGCAGCTGCACTGAATTGAAATTACTGCTTGGCAGCTGCAGTTGCGTACTAAATGTGTTGTTTGGATTTTTGGAGAATGTTGAATTCAAGAAAAAGGATGTTTACACTCTGTTATTGCCATTGCAATCACCCCAGCAGTAATCTAGTACAGGTGTGTACATCACTTAACATCTGTGATATGGTCTGTGAAATAGGACATTATGTGATCTGGATGTTGTGCGAACACTTTCATATTCAAATAAATACTTTTTTTTTCCCCTTATGCTGCAGCTATTTCTAGCACTGGTTTTGCTGCATTCGTGAAGCATGATACTGTACACTTACAATAATATTTAGAAGCGGAGGTTGATGCCGCATTGCTAACTGAGGTTTTTGTACAGTATTGTTCATGTTTCTCATGATCTTCAAACAATGTTTGTAAATAAAAAGCATTTGTGTGCAACAAAACTCAACACTTTTTTTTCCTTGACCTAATTTACTGCCTCTACTTTCTGTTTGACTACAAAATCAAAATCAAAGCATGAGTTTGCTATATTTTATGTTAACACTTAACCAACCTCTTATTGACATAAAATCGCATACATTTATTGTGACAAACCAAGAAGTTGGAATTATAGCATTTTGAAAAATCACATTGATATAACAAAAACAATTGTTAACATTCTTGTGGCTCAATTAAAACAGGCACAAAATACTATAATATTTGCTATGAGTTTGCAATTATTTTTACTTTATTTGAAAAAAAAATTGGAGGGGGAATGGAGTAATCTTATTTTGCTGACAAATTCTACCTAGGTAGAATAACAGCTAGTAATTAAGTACTGTAGACATGCATTTAACCGACATAATTCCACTGACATAATTATTAATGTGGCTAGTTGCTTTGCTATACCTAAACCTTACAATAACCTTATCCTCAGTAACCAAAACCCTTTAAAACATGTTGGTACTTTTATCTCTTCTATTTGCACTTCGTCCTATACAGGGGGACAGGATTTTTGTCCTCAGATTATCTTTGTATCTGAAGCAGTTTGTGGCTGAATAGACAGATGAATGCACCACAAGGAATCCAGTCCAAATGAAACGTTTGAGGAAGCCATTCCTTAATGCACAAAAGGTGAAACCCACATTTAGAGGACAATGGCCTGTAGCTTTTAATTACAACTTTAAACATCCACCATGACGCCAAATTATCATAATAGCTGCTCGTGTCGCTTTCAAGATAACATGTTTGTTTACCCCTGAAAGGATTAATTATCTTTCCATAAATTTCATCTCTCTCTCTTTCTCTCTACAGTATATCTCTTTCTCTCACATATACACACATCCTTTCTTGAACAAAAGGCTGCTGCCCTCGAGGCCTCTTTTCTGTCTTTAGACCCTGAAGGAAAAAAAGAAAATAGAAAGCGGTTCTCTGTGTAATATAACAAAGATTCGAGACAAGGGGATTTTAAAGCTTACTCTCAATCTCTCTCTCTTATTCTCTTCCCTCTCCATCTATCTCTCTTTCCTTCTCCCCCTTTACCATCCATCTCATTCTGTCTTTTTTAGCCAGAAGAGTCTCTGTTCTTCCCTTTCACATTCCTATTTTCTCTCCTTCCCTCTCTCTTTCACTTTACAGCTCCATCCATCTCATAAATTCTTTCCTCCTTCATTTCCTACCCTCTGTATCACTCCTCCTTCTTCATTAATCACTGGTCTGTTGTGTTTATTCCAAGACATGTGTATGATGTTTAAAGCAACAGATTAAATCATGTTTTCTGAAATCAGGTTATATGCAATTTATTTTTACTGTCATAGTTGACTTCTTTTACACACACACACACACACACACACACACACATACACAGTTCCTCGTGGAGTACTTTCTATTTATAATGTCCCATACATCTGCCTTATGGAAACACTATACAAAATTTGGATCCCAAGTTGTGTTTCTAAAAAGGATATTCATATACAGTACCAATTTTGACACACCTTCTAATTCAATGCTTATGTTTTATTTTCTACATTCCAGAACAATATGGACTTTTTTATACCAACTGTTCAGATGAGATTATTGTTTATAGATTATTTTAGATGCCTCCGCCATTGTTTTACAATGTAGGAAGAAATAAAGACTATGAAATTAGGTGCTTTCAAACTTACAGATTTCACTCAAGTAACTAGCATCTAAAATTGTAAAAAATGTTCTGGTATGCTAGTATGCAGATGTGAGTTTCATATACATTGTAATAATAATTATAAAGATTAGAGATTTTGGTCCCCATAATGACTTTGTGTTACTTGTACTGTATGTGAACAGACACCTTGTAGTGAAGATAGTCAACATTCTACTAAATAATTGATATAAAAACTATGAATAGTATTAGTATGCCCTAGTATGCAGCAATAAAACCATTATACTCTACAGCCACTTTTAGCTTTGATTATAGCACACAATGTGGTGGTCATGTCTGAAAAGGATTCATTATGCTCCCAGAACCACGCTTTCACAGTTTAAGTCCTGGAAACTACATCTGCCACCAGGAAAGAAAAACTCCATAGATTGTACATTTAGGACATTCAGGTCATCAGCTGACTCCATTTAACGTTCTTGATCAAAAACCAAAATTCTCCAACATAGCAGCATTGACTCACAAACACTGATATTCTCTATCCAACACCAACATTCCTAATCAAACATCATCATTCATAACCAAATATAAACATTCTTGAACATCAACATGCTTCATCAAACATCAACAATTATCATCCAACATACTAATATTCTAAATTAAACCTAAACATAATACAAATATTTTTCAACAACAACATTTGTAAAAAATTAAAAAATTAAAATACATTTAAAAAAATAAAATAACTAATTAACCTTTGAACAACAACATTCTCTATCAAACACTAACATTGGCCAAGAAAGAACAATATTATCCATCAAACACTAATACAATACCATAATTTTTCTTTAAAAAATAAATATCATTCAAACAAGCTCAAGCATTCTCTATTTAATACCAACATTCATTTAAAAAATATTAACAATTGTCAGCAAATATCAACTTTCACCATAATCAATCATCAAACACAAATATGCACCGTCAAATAGCTGTGTACATAAAAGTTAATGCATTTTGAATAAGTACAGTACCGTGGTATAAAAGCTATTGTTTATTCCACTGAGTAGTTTGATTAATCAGAATCAATAATCAAGAATAATTTATTACATAATAAAACTTTTTTTTTACTGAATAGATTTATTTATTTTTTTTTTTTTACAAAAATCTATATTTACTTTTAAAAAACATGTGCATCTCTAAATATAATATTTTGCCAAAAGATAGGATTTAAGTCTACTTTTTAATAGTCATTCTTAATAATCATGTCAAAAATTAAACTTCTCAGCAGGCCCTAACTCAAATGAACAGATGCCCCTATGTATGTTTTTGTGTGCATGTGTGTGTGTGTGTGCATTGATGTGTATGAGGTCCTTTGTCAAAACAGTGACATGCCAGAAGTGGGCACTTAGTGAGTAAACATTGCTGTCAGCCTGTAATTGCTCTGTCACACCACAAAACTAATGGCATCCCACCCTCTCCTTGATTCTACCTAAAACAGCAATCTAAAGGTTTTACAACACACACACACACACACACATACATACTCTTTTTGTCCTCCTGCCATCTAGATCCCTAAGGATTTTTTTTTCATTGTTTAAAAAGGAACACACTAAGACCATCATGATCAATAAACCATTAATCATTGTCATAATTAGGCATTGTGTTAAATTGTGATAACAGTATTGGTAAGAAATTACTATTATTAATATTATAACTAACACTACCTATTATAAGAAATATGATAGCAGTATTTATTATGAGAAATCATTATTATTAATATGATTGAAAAAGATTTATAGTAGTCCTACTATGGGTTCAAAAGGAAGTGGAGAGCATTCAATTATTATGCTCGATATCATGCATGTTAAGTATTGTGATTCATCGTTTATCCAGTGACTGGCACATGAGAGTATGCTTCTGCTGCGTTGTGCTATTTGTATTGCAGAGGCTTATAAATGCGTCTCCCTCTGTGTAGGGGGATAGATTAACAGCACAAAGCCATGAGCATTAACATGTATAGAAAATACAGCATCTGGAGTATTTTTAGATAATGGAATTAAACTGCTGCCTGCTGGGAAATACGCAAGGTCGTCCATCACACACACTGCACCAGTACGTCCATTAGGAATGCAAACACACACACACAAAGTGGAATAAAGGTGGCATTAGAAATTACTTTCTGCATGAGCAGATTTTAAAAGCACTTTGAAAAATGCAAATGATGGCATAGTAGGTTTAGGCTGTATTATATTATTAAAAGCATCTAAGATCCATATTATTTACATATTCAGCTGCTCTTTACATATGACTAAGCTATGAAAAATTATGAAAAGAATTTTTAGCTTTTAGCTCTTTTTAGCTGATCTTCATCTTCATCTTTGCTTAAAACAAATAAATATAACAGAATGACTTACCATATTGTATTAATGGCAAGTTTCCTACTATTCTTACTATTGCTAAAGTACCTCATATGCACCAGTAATATTTGGACCTCAGGTCTTATATGTGAAAATATGAAAGTGGATGAACTGATGCCACTACTCAAATTTTCATTTCCTTCTTCTATTACTTCTACAGGCTGTTGGTAAAATAAAATAAAAACTGAGCCTGTAATGGCTATCAAAATACTTTGTAACATATTTATCATGTACAGTATATATACATTTATGGCCAGGTTTTAACCACCTGGCAGATACAACCAGGATTTCTACATAAAATGTCCTGGTAATTAACCAATTTGCAAAGTTTACAAAACTCTGATTATTATTACAGCCCCAAATCTACCTACCTAATTTACAGTATTTTTCCTTAGCTCTTTATCCTTGAATGCTGTTGTGTCAATCATTTTCATGGCCAATATCTTTGGTTTTGCTCAAATCTGATGACAACATTCCCATTCCATTGACATTTGTCGAGCTTTTTTGTGTAGCATTTTTGAACAGTTATATCAGGCATACAAGTACTTCTCTATGTGGGAGTTGGACAGTGAACTGTGGGATTTGTACATTTGTGCTGATGATAATAGTGAAAATCTCAATTTGTTCCATGTATGTACAGTAGGTCTAAGTATTTTTCTAATATATATATATTTTTTCAAACACTGAATTCTGTGTAGTTCCATACATAGCTTTACAGTTTTTGCATGCTCCTACTCTTAACAAGATTCTGATTAAACCTTGTGATATACACTAATTGAACCACTTATATTTATATAATTGTACAGAGTCTTGCTTCAGGGGCTCTCAGACTTTTAGATGTGAAAGGTACAGTAAGGCAACAGTAAAATAGCTGAGATGTACTAATTTCCAAATAAGGCTCATAAAAACATTAAGTATGGTTAATTATGGTAATGGTTTTACGGTACCATGGTTTTTATTATTTTTTTTAAAGCTTTTTGATGATCTCTGCAACATCATGCTATTTCAATACATCTTTAAACATTGTGCCACTTTTGCATGTACATTTGCATCAATTCTAATGAACAAAATCCAAGTTTTATAATTATATTCCTAGATGATAATTGTTTATATTAATTTATTCGTCTTCTATATCTCTTATCCTGTACAGGGTCTTTGGGGCATGGGGCCTACTGTATCTAAACTTTGGACATGAGGCAGGATAAGGTTGTCAATCGGATAAGGTTGTCAATCCATACACATACAGTACATACCCACACACTATAGGCAATTTGGGAATGCCAATTAAACTAATCTGCATTTCTTTGGACTGCAAGAGAAAAATGATTTGCCAGAGGAAATTTATTAAGCATGGGAGAACATGTAAACTCTACATACACAGACCCAGAGCAGGAATTGAACTCTCAACCCTGGAGGTGCGAGGCCACAGTGCTAACCACTATGCCTCCTACATTGACCATAATTAAAATTAGGAGAAGATACAGTATATAGCTTCGGAATTTGAAAAATAAATATTATTATAGCATTATATCATATTATATAGCAGGTTCCATGTTCGATTCGCGCTTCGGGTCTGTGTGCATGGAGTTTGCATGTTCTGCCCGTGCTTGGTGGGTTTCCACCACAGTCCAAAGACATGCAGATTTAAGTCTAAGGCTAATTGGCGTTCACAAATTGCCCATAGTGTGTGAATGAGTGTGTGAGTGTGTTTATGTGTGTGCAATTATGCAAGTATTGGTGTTGAAATACAATACTACATTAAACAAAATTATCTCCACTGAAGTTGTGTTTTTTGCTTGTTTTTTCTTTTAATGTAACATGAACAGTTGGAGACATGGCCAGTATCACATTCATCTTTGCAGCATTGATGGAACTGCACTGTTTTGTTGTTGTTGTTGTTTTTTTTTGCCTGTTTATTTGAATCATTTGTGGCTAAGACTAGGTTGGGCATGGAATAAGTATGTCACAATGGAGAAATTCAAAGAATACTTAAATGTCAGAGGTACACTGAAACTTCTAAGGCACAAGGTTATTTTTACATGGATGATTTGGAGGGTTAAAAAAGTGTACAATATAGGTATTCTGTAAAATATATGGGATTTGTGAATTTGTGCTTTAAACGGGGAATTTAAACAAATGACACACTCAACCTTTGAGTTTTGATAACACTCTTTTTGGACAAATAGGAAATATAAATGCTGTAATAAAGAAAAAGACTGCCATGTAACCATTAATACACAATTTAAAGGTACAGTGGCTTTAAAAATGAGATAGAAAAATCTGGAATATCAACATTTACCTCAGGTTTGTTGGTAGTTTATTAGAAAAAGACACATCAAAACTGCTAAAATTGCACTATTGTCCTAATTAAACGATTAGCACAGTGTGCTAACTGAAACACACAAAGGGAGGAGGGAGAGGGGGAGGGGAATGGATCGGGGGAGGGGTCTGCAGGAGTTACATTAAAAACAAATCAGCAGCATGTGACAAAAAAAATAAGCTACTATGATAAGTATGAAAGACTTATTATTAGCCTTACTAATAATCTTATTAGATTATTTAAACAGGGAATTTAAACAAATGACACACTCAACCTTTGAGATTTGATAACACTCTTTTTGGACAACTAGGAAATATAAATGCTGTAATAAAGAAAAGGAGCTAAAGACTGCTGAAACCATTAATACACAATGTAAATGTACAGTGGCTGTAAAAATGAGCCCAAACAATCTGGAATATCAACATTTACCTCAGATTTGTTGGTAGTTTATTAGAAAAAGACACCAAAATTGCACTATTGTCCTAATTAAACAATTAGCACAGTGTGCTAACTGAAACACACAAAGGGATGGGGGGAGAGGGGAATGGATCGGGGGAGGGGTCTGCAGGAGTTACATTAAAAACAAATGCAACAAATCAACAGCGCATGACAAAAAAAAATAAGCTACTACGATAAGTGTGAAAGACTTAAGAATATCGTGGTATATTGTGGCGTAACGATTATTAGCCTCTGACTGGAGTGAACCTGTGCCTTCGCATTTGTGTGAAAAATGCTGGCAATCTCGTTCCCATTTTCTCAGGCTCTGTGAAAGCACATTAAAACCACATCGATCCTCTGTACTTTGCAGTGTAATCTGAACGTAAAGAGGAAAACACACACACACACACACACACACACACACACACATAGCCAGCATATAGATTCACAGCAGAGCGAGGGAACGAGAGCAGATCGATAGCAGTGATCAGGAATAAAATAACCTTTTGATGACCAGAGGAAATGCGATCCATTCGTCCCAGTGGTATTGATTCTCCCCCTCCCTCTTTCCTCGTTTTTCTTGAGTGCTCACGCAACAACAGGAAGAAAGATAATAGCGGGAACACCTACAGCAGTGTGAAGACATAAAGCTCGGTTCAGGTGAATCGTGTTAAACTGTGAGAAAATGTGAACTCAGGATGTACTTTGAAAGAGCATGCAAAAGGAAGTCACAGCTTTGTAATGTGTGTTAAACAAAGAGCTTGATGGAAATTAATGAGCATAAGTTCAAACGTAATTTGTTGCACTGAAGTTATGAAGTTTATATACTGTAGCAAGTAATAAAGGCTGATCTTTTTTCCACACAGACTCACTGATGTAGTTTTGGACACAGTGGGACTGGGATAATCTAAACACATGAACAAAATATTAGATTATAGAGATTTTAACTTACTTATACATTTGCTTATTTCATGCAAGTAAACTGTTCCCTTTACTTGTTAGATTCTTTACTTTAATTCATTTACTTTAACACAAGGGTAAATAAGAAAATGTCACACATAAGTTCATCTTGCTCTATTTGCAATAGAGAACAGTGTAAAATTAAAAAAAAAAACAGGGTTTTGCCCAATTGCCAGTTGAAGGAGAGAAGGGAATGTGACCTCTGATGATAACGTTTAAAAAGAATGGGAGCAATTGAGAGCTATCCATTTCAGGTAGCCAGGAAGAAAGAACAGATGGACAGATGCATGGATGTATGGATGCATGGCCAGAAGAATGGATCAATAGATGGATCAATGCAAGGAAAAGTGGTAAATGTTCAGAATGTAGTTTTGGTGGAGGATGAGAAAGAGAGTAGGAAATGAAGGAAGCAAGGATGGCAGGAAGGAAGGAAGGATGCAAGGAAGGAAGGTGAACTATATCCTTTTAGGATGGATGGATGGATGGATGGAAAAGAAGTACAGTAGCTGTTCAGAATGGGATTTGGAGGAGGATGGAAAAGTAAAAGAGAAAGGAAGCAAGGAAGGAAGGAGCAAATGGATGGATGGATGGATGGGTGGGTGGATGGATGGATGGATGGATGGATGGATGGATGAGAGGTAACTGTTATTACCAAAAAGTGGTTTGTAAGAGGATAGTAAAGTAAAAGAGAGAGAAAGGAAGGAAGGAAGTTTCGGAAGCATTTTGGAAGACGATGGAAAAATACAAAGGAAGGAAGAAGGTAAATGTTCATAATGTTGTTTGAAAGATAAAAGAAAAGTGTAAAGGAAGGGAAGGGGAGAGGGAGAGAAGGAGAGAGGAAGAAATGGAGAAAGGAAGGAAGGAAGGCAGGAAGGAAGGTAGGAGAGTTATAGTAAGATGTAGTAGATGTTTCTTTTAGGAAGGTGGGAAAGATGGATGGATGGATGGATGGATGGATGGATGGACGGATGGACGGATGGAAAAGAGATGACTGTTTTGAATGTGATTTGGATGAGGATGGGAATAAGAGGAAGGAAGGAAGAAGTGAGCATTGGCCAAACAGAAAGAAAGTTGTCTTGCCGTGTATGTGCAATTTTTTGAGAGAGAGAGAGAGAGAGAGAGAGAGAGAGAGAGAGAGAGAGAGAGATCAATCGAGTGAGGGAAACATATGATGAGAGAGAGCGATGCTTGAAGGGACACAAATTGATTTCATGCTGTGAGAATAAGAGAAAGTTGATGTATTTGCTTTGTGCTGAGGAGAATGGAGCTCATTTCTTTCTGCAGGTGATTTGTGTGTAAGGTCTAAAGCAAGTGTACAATTTTAAAGCAACCTGCCTCACTCTACACTACACCTTTAACACCATCAGGGGGAAAATCCCAGCAGTCCTCAAGGTATCACTGTTATAGGGCGAAAACTAACAACAAGATGGTGAGCAACGCTAAGCCGAGTTATTATTATCAATATCAAGTTGTTTCCATATTGTACATTCTAGAATTCTCTCTTTGAAAAGGTGCTTGGAATGAGTCTCCGCTTTAAATTTTCTAACACATTCAAAGGCTTCAGAACCTCAAGACCTGTGGTATAAGAGGTATAAGAGAAAAACTGTAAGTGTAAAATCAGAAACTAGCGTTTTGCCCAACTGTCAATTCGAGGAGAGAAGGAAATGTGACCTCTGATGATAAAGTTTGAAAAGAATGGAAACAATTAAGAGTTATCCATAGTAGGTAGCCAGGAAGGAAGAACAGATGCATGGATAGATAGATGGATTAATGGATGGATCAATGCAAGGAAAATTGGTAAATGTTCAGAATGTAGTTTGGAGGAGGATAGGGAAGAGAGTAAGAAATGAAGGAAGGAAGGAAGGAAGGAAGGAAGGTCAACTGTATCTTTTAAGGATGGATGGATGGATGGATGGATGGATGGATGGAAAGAAGTAACTGTCCAGAATGGGGTTTGGAGGAGGATGAGAAAGTAAAAGAAGAACGAAGAAAGGAAGGAAGGTGAAATGTAATAGGATGTAGTAGATGTTTCTTTTAGGAAGCACCTGTGGTATAAGAGGAATAAAACACTTGAAACATGCTATTACAGGAAACGAATCAACATTTGTATGGTAACTACTACTGCACTGATTCATATGCTTCTCTGTGTGGTGCATTGGTGCATGCTGTCACCTACTACAAGTTGTGTTGTAGTCTGATATAACTGAAGAATGATGGAGTTTCTCTCTCTCTCTCTCTCTCTCTCTCTCTCTCTCTCTCTCTTTCGGTAGTGTTCTTCATGCGTGAGTGCTGAAGGAAGTCTAATTAAGCTAATGCAGCAGATGTGTCATAAGGTGGACCTAGTGGATGGGTGTGATGATTTAGATTTAGTGTGTGTGTGTGTGTGTGTGTGTGTGTGTGGCCACACCGTGATTTATTGCGCTTTTAGTTGCATTCTATGGAACTCGATTAACTGAGGGTGCCAAGGTGTAGTCTGCTCAAGGACACACACACACACACACACACACACACACACACACACACACACATTAAAAAAAGAGATTTTGCATGCATGTACACTTAATTGTGTGTGTGCATGTGTGTGCCTTCATGTCTGCAGAGGGCAGTAAAGGTTCCAGCAGAACTCTCCTCTCCTCTCTCTCTCTTAGTGTTAGCCTCAGCAGCGAGGTGGACACACCCAACTCTGCAGAGGAAGGATGGAGGGATGAGGCCAAAGCTGCAGGGATAACGGATGTGCTTATATCACAGATGTATACAACATTAGACATGTTTGTACAGCTGCATCATGTGTGTGGATGTGTGTGGATGTGTGTGTGTGTGTGTGTGTGTGCGTGTGTGTGTGTGTGTACAGTACACATGCTCATAAGGTGCTGAACTCTCATCGCCACAAGTGCATTAATCGTGTAAAAGAGGTTCAGTGGGTTCAGGTCCATCTACAGGATGAGAGCTGTTAGTTTATAATACACATGCCAATCCTGCATCATGTCCTTCGACAAGGAAGAAAAATAATGGCAGTGAGTCAGAATAAATGCTTTTAAAGGAAGCACCACACACAAACACAGAGCAATAGAGAGAGAGAGAGAGAGAGAGAGAGAGAGAGAGAGAGAGCTTCTCTTATAGATGTTTTTTCAGTAACACACTTGAATGGCTGGATTTAAGGAAATGGTTAATAACAATTCCATCCTAATTCAGGATTGTTGTTTTCATTTTTTTTTTCTCCCGAGATAGAGTGTGCAATTGGCTAGGAGGACTTTTTTTTTTATGACCAAAATGGTACAGGTCTTTACCGTTCTTCATTATATGTGATTCTTGTATAATTATTGCTTCCCTACTCTGTTCCTTTATTTTTGGGTAATACTTGGTTCCCCTGGTGCCTTTAGTCGAGATGGCGTCTGTGTTCCCTTGTTGTAAATTTTCTTGGGTCTCATAAAAAAGTAATAAGTCTGTTAGCAAGGTGTTGTTTAAAAGCTGTCGAAAGCACAACAGAGTTTTTAATATGTAACTACTATTACATGTTTTCCCCTGATGCATCACGGGACGGTTTATCACACACACAAAGGAAAGTGGGTTCTTTCCTTACCTGAGCAGCTCACAGACGCCCGGATTAGCTAGTGTTCCTGTGATTGACAGAGAGTTTAATATCCCTCCCACCGTGAGAACACGGCCAGTTTAACTCCTGACACAGTCGAATGCGTAATCTTTTGTTTTGGTTTGTTTTAACTTTCAATATTTTGTTATTTTAATATCGAAACTCCTTTTTGATATTATAAGCTGAGATATGTTGCTCCGCCCAGTAGTGGGCAGAGAACACAATTCCTGTAGTAAAAGTAGAGATATCCCAGGGATTTTACATTTACATATGCAATTGAGTAAAAGGGCAAAAGCGTTTTCCTTCAAATGTGCGTTTGTGTGTATGCATGCGTGTGCCTTCATGTCTGCAGAGGGCAGTAAGTACAGTATGTTTCTGCTTGAGTAAAAGTACAAAAGTGCTTCCTTTCAAATTTACTTAATTATCAAAAGTGCTGAGTTTGTATTAGCTCACTGTTGCCTTTAAGTCATACTTTTTAAAAAAAAATCTCTCTCTCTCTCTCTCTCTCTCTCTCTGTGTTTCCAGACTGTAAACATGCGGTTCCGTCCTTATCTGCAACCATTTCCACTTCTGATTTCAAACACCTGCTTTTAAAGGAGGGAAGGCAAATCACACACTTATGCATAACTAGCATTAGTACCTGTCGTTGACGGGTAAAGAGTTTGTAGAAATAGTTTAAAAGTTGAAGCTAAAAATAAGCTGATCAGCTTTAAAGTAATCAGTGATATGATTATTTCAGGTTGAAGCCCACATCCATGTCTGTCTGTACAACAGATTTCTCTGCCTAATGTATCAATACTAAAAAATATATATATATTTTTTAGGTTGAATATCTTACACCTGGTTGTACTTATTTTGTTGTCAGCCAAATACACTCCCTGTTTAAAGTACATTATTAAATCCGGCACCTAAATCACTTTTATTCAACATTTTGACTGACCCTCACCTGCTATGGATATGTTTACTCTAACAACTCATGTTTCATCTCATAGTGGCGTTCCACATGACTGCTTCTTATTAGCTCCATGGTTTTAGAACATGTGAGACAAACTGGTTTTAAACATCTCACAGAAAGAATAAACACTGATCTGTCCATTCATCTTTGTTTTCATCAGTTTTCATAGCGTATGTGCCTTTTGTTTGGAATAATCTATGTTGTGTTGCATATTCGTTTCTATATTGTGAGGATTTGGGTGCTTTATTGGCACATTATGGTATTTCGGTGTCTTCCACATACTCTTTGTATTTATGGTAAACTATCACATTGATTTGATCTGTTGATTGATGCGTGTAGCCACACCTACCCCGAGAGGAAAAGCACTATATCCATTCAAAAAAGCGTTGGCTGGTGTGTCATAATCTGGCACATAACTGCTCCTAACGTCCCTTCTACTCAACATTTAGATTTAATTCATGGCCCAGATTTAACAGGTAAAGTTTTATTAAATTCTGTTTAGCCAGTTTTGCTTGATGCTGTGAATAAATCGTTTGGACAGACATACAGACATATTCTTTTGACTTGTTTTGGGTCCTTTAATGTATGAGACATAAAGACATCATTGAATGAGCAAGTTCTAACTAATGTACAGACAAAACCTTTTATTTATATACACTCACCTAAAGGATTATTAGGAACACCTGTTCAATTTCTCATTAATGCAATTATCTAATCAACCAATCAC
>JAQMYG010000013.1:14258152-14269741 GCA_030014215.1 Clariallabes teugelsi
ACATCTGCCAGATGAGCAAACGCCCTCTGCCAGACATCTGCCAGATGAAAAAGATGACGTCGCATAGACGTCTCCGCAACGTGTGTGTGCTATCTGGGACATTATCTCATTGCTTCACTTCTTGATAAAAAATATATATATTCTGTATATTATATTTTAGTTCTTTACTGGTAATGATATTTATACAGAATGTAAAGTAAGTTTGCCATTTGCCAGTTTAATTTTAATAAATTCAATATTATTTAATAAATAAATTTCAATAATGTTTCAATGAAACAATTATAAGTATAAATATAATGGTTTTTGTCTCCATTGCAATATATATATATATATATATATCCATACATGGTCCATTCATATATTGCAATATATTAATAAATATAAGCACTAGTTTCCTATATGTGAAAATGTATTTTACAATATATTGCCTATTTTTTTCCGTAAGGGACTATGAAGGCTATGAAGCTACACAACTTGATGCAAAGGCACAAATCAGCCTTTAGATGAGAGAAGGGATAAGAACAGGTAGGTCAAGATAAAAAGTCACAATTTTCAAAATTTGGGAGGCCAACAGACAAAAATGAAAAGCCTAAAACTTAGGACATGAATCCAAACAGTCCAAAAATGTGAGGCCAAATGAACAAGAATCAAAGGTAAAGATTGATATGTGGTGCTAAATGAAGTAGTGACAGCAGAGGCAGAGATTTAAGACTAAATCCAAGATAAAGTTGTGAAGCTAAATGGCAAAGAAGGGAAATTAAAAGTGAAAACATAAGACAAACGACCAAGCTAAAGTAATAACTGAGATTTGAAGACAAATGGCTTGGAAGAAAAAGTTAAGATGTGACGATGAAACTCCAAAACCCAAAACTAAGAGAAACAAAGCCAGAACGCAGAGCATTGTACTAAAAAAAATACAAAAATGGGACTGTTGTGTCCCTTGTAACAGTGCTTGTAAGCACTAGGACACCAGCACAGGTATTATTTGGTGTGTGTGTGTGTGTGTGTGTGTGCGTGTGTGTGTGTGCACGCATGTGTATGTGTGTTCTATGAAAAATTGATGGATGTACGCTGCCGTCTGAGAAGATGGAAGATGCAGTCAGGGCCTTTGAGACAGCATGTGTCTCATGCATGAAAAAAGAAAAGCCGTCATGCTTGGAAATCGTATCATTCTCGCCATCCTCCCCCTCTTCTTCCGCTGTATATTTCTTCCCAAAAAAAAGCACACGATGCTGGAATGACAGAATAAACAGATAAATAACCTTTAAAGACTTGGAGAATTTAAATCTCTTTTCTCAACAGGAGCTGAGATTTGCTTCATTAAATATATATATGGTTGGTGAGCAACCGATTAGCAAATAGCTGAAAAGACGCGCATTCGCTATGTGGGCGAGTGGCTAATCAGCTTTCACAGGATGGTATTCAAGTTGCACTGTTCCACATTTCACTTTCACAATCGCTTCTTTTTTTTTTTTTTTTTTTCCATTTCATTTTGGCTCGCCACCGTAACGACATGACTGAGGGAACAGAACGAAGCTGCTCGTAATTAGCTTCCATTTTGTAAATGAAGCTATCAGGAGGACGAAATGACAGGATTTCACACTTTCCAAATTAGATTTTTACAGGTTGCGCCACACCATGTGTCCTTGAATTCTTCAAAGAAAGAACCCTTTTTTCTTTTTTTTTTCATCGTCTCCTGTTTTCTCCCGTTCGGCACAGACGGCGCTTGAAAGGTTCGCCGCTTCGCTCAGGTGCAGATTATGCTGACACGCTCATTTGTTCCACTAATGACTTTTAACTGCGCTGAAATAGGAGTGACTCTAATCACAGATGAGTGATTACCAGGATAGAAGCATGTGAGAGAAATATAGAAAAGAGAGAGTGAGAGAGATTATGGTGAGGTACAGAATGACCTCTATTTCTCTCGTTCTCTCATAGTCCCTATTATTCTTCTGCACGTCCAGTACAAGTACTTGCAAAAGGAATCTATTAATCATTTATATTTTCAGATGTAAATAATGTATCTGGTAAGGGGGAGAGGGAAATGAGTGGAGGTTGGGGGTATCAGGGGTTTGGTGAAGGAGAATGGAATTAAGAGATTACTCAGGTCAAAGTACTTAGGTTGTGTTAGATGAGGAAAATATAGATGGTTAGCTGTGCTAGGAGGGGTAAAAGGGGGTTGGATGGTGGATTAAGGCTGAGTTAGGAAGGATAAAACAGTCTACGTCAGTTTAAGTGTACAGTACATTGGTGATGTAAGTGGTGCAGGTAAGGGAAATAAGGTCCAAAAGATATAGAGGACTGAGAGGATAGAAGGGTAGTACAGGTGGTTAGAAGGTGTAAGAAAGGTTACAGAAGGTTATGGCTTAAAGGAGTAAAACAGGTAAGAATGTGGGTTAAGGTTATAGGATACAAGGGGTAAATCGAGTGGGGGGGGATTTTTAAAGGGTTTACATGGATCGAGAGGTTTGACAGCAGAGTAGTGATGTAGTGGGAGGACTGAGAATAGGTGGGGGTAGGGGTTTGGTGTCTTCTAGACTTGGATATTTACACTTCAAAACAGTAATCTCTCTGCTAACAAACTAAAAACCATTTTGGGTTTTTAAAAATTGGGTTACAATTGCAGTTCAATTGTTTTGCAACATACAGTCATGTTCAAAAGATGACAGAGTGGTTGTGTCATCACATTCACTCCAAGGTCAGAATGTGCAAAGCTCAAAAAAATACAAAAACACCCAAACCCTACATGTTAAATGTTTAAAATTCAATGACGGGATGATTAGAAGAAGGTTGAACAAATATAGTTTGTTTGGAAAGGCTGCCAGGAGAAAGGTTTTCCCTTTTAAAAGAGCAAAGAGGAAGAAGTTGCAGACTGCAAACCAAAGCAGAAGGCTTTGCAACAGTCTCCTATGGACATATAAGACCAAAGTGGAGTTGCTTGGCCTTATTGCTCAGCACCATGTTTGGGGAAAACCAAACAGCATTTAAGCAGAAACTCACTGTCAAGTACGGCGGTAGAGGGATGGTGATTTGGGCTTGTTTTGCAGACACAGGACCTGTGCATCTTTCAGTTACTGAGTTGACCATGAATTCCTCTATATACCAGAGTATTCTAGAGGTGAATGAGAGGCCATCTATCTGACAGCTTAAGCTTGGTTGAAATTGGGTCATGAAACAGAACAATGATCTGAAGCACGTCAGTAAATCTACTGTACATTAGAATGTCTGAAAAATAAAATAATCAAGGTTTTGCAATGGTCTAGTCAAAGTCCTGCTATGATCACTCACTTACTCACTCATTCACTCATCTTCTATACTGCTTCATCCTGTATTACTGCTATGATCAGATTATTTTTATTTATGTTTTTACACAAAAACACTGTAATATTTCATTGGACCATCGTTTGCTTTGATTACAGCCAAATTTAATAAACTTCTGCAATGTCATAATATTTATTTCCTACCAGAGACTCTCAATTAGGTTAAGGTGCTAGCCAATCCATGTTTGATGGCTCATGCTTCCTGAACCACTCTTTCACAATTGACCCTGGTGCTTCCTGGCATTATCATCTTGGAATATGCCCAGGACATAAGGAAAGAAAATTGATGGATGCATTGGTGGACAAACCTGGTCAATCAGTATATTCAGGTAGTCATTTTTTGGGCACATAACACTGCTGAACCTAAACCTAAAACAGAAGCAACCCCAAATTATTGTAGCTTGTACAGTAGGCACTAGGCATGATTGGTACATTACTTCTTCTCACTCTCTTCTTACCCTGATGAGCCCATCACTCTGGAACAGGGTAAATCTGAGCTCATCAGACAACATGACCTTTCCCCAATGCTCCACAGTCCATTCTTTATGCTCCCTAGCAAAGTGAAGTTTTTTTCTGATTAGACTCACTGATAAGTGATTTTCTTAAGGCTATAGGGCTGTTTAGTCCCAATGCCTTGAGTACTCTTTGTATAGTGCATGTGGAAATGCTCTTACTTTCACTATTAGCCACAGCTGTCAGTTTTACTGTTGTTTTTTATGATTTGCTTTCACTAAGCATTTTAATAATCTGGTTTACAGTTCATAACCCAATTTTAGTAGTTTTAGCAATCTCCTAAAAAAAAACCTTAGTTTGGTTATTTCCTTGATGCTGGACAAGCAATGTATTCATAAGTAAAGTGCTGCCACATTGCATAAGAACAATGCCCACCCAAGTTTGCAGAAAGAATAACCACATACTCCGGTTGAAATTCATAAATTCATAGGTGTGTGTCATTACTAATAAACAACTCTACAGTTCTGGTTACAGTGCAAAGAACATAAAAACAAAAAAAGGAAAAACACACATTCAGAGGACGCTCAAATCACAATATATTAAACCACCAGACAATTCAAAATGCACCTCACAGACCTCAAGGTGAACATTGGGTTTAATAAATCTAAGAGCATGTCCTTTTATTTTAGAAAAGCTTGTTCTTCAGCAAACCTCGTCCACAGCAGTCTTTAAAGTTTAATAAATCCATAAAACATCCGCAGATTACCCTCTTTCAGCTGTCCAAGCTAGAAAAAAAAAAGGCTCACATCAATAACTACAAAATTCCTGCATTGTGATTGTAATAACACGATAACTCTGCCAAGATGCTAAATAAACTTTTTTTTATATTGCCTTGCTTTCAAGTTCTGCAGGCCATCAGGGAAAGCCTTAGAGGAAGGCCTTAATGTTCTCACCAACAGCAGAGAAAAAAAATCAGATTGGCTGAATTTTTAAGATACAGACTTTGCATTTTAAAAGGTGTTGGTATGAAGGGGAGAATATTTGGGAAAAGGTAATAGGGTTTTACATATAAAGGGGCTAAAAGGAGCCAGAGTAAATTGTGGGGCGGTGTAATCTGGCTAGAAATAGGGCACAGAAGTTAAAAGTTCATAAGTGGTTAGTAGAATACGAGAGAGACTGTGGGTGGAGTTTAAAAAAATGGGAAATGGGGGTTACAGTTAAAGGGGGGTTAGAGGGAAGGATACAGTACTTATTTAATAGATAGATAGATAGATAGATAGATAGATAGATAGATGATCCCATAGAAGGGGATCTTTATTGAAATTTCCAACATTTAGTAGCAAGGGTAGAAACATAATAAACAATAAACATGTAGTTGCAATTACAGATTGTCTATCATGTCTAGTGTAGTCAAAAAGAAAAAGAAAAAAAAACCCTGGAAGAAGATCATACTACAACAGAAATTACTAAGATAAAAAGTAAAATGTGCCTAAAAGATATAAAAGAACACTTTTTAATCTTAGTAATTTTTGTAGTAGTATGATCTTCTTCCAGGTTTTTTTTTTTTTTTTTTACTTTTTGACCACACTAGACATGATAGACAATCTGTAATTGCAACTACATGTTTACTGTTTATATATTGTATATATATTGTGGCCCTCCACTTCTGAACGGAGCTGTGGAATGGGCATGGCTGGTGATTGATCATTGTTAATGGATCTCGGGCTTTCCCTGCGCTATATAAAAAAGCAGCTGGGTGTTTAGCTCGAGGTCCGGTGATCTACAGAGCAGTGTCACTACCACGCATGAGAAGAGTGATGTCATGCACCCCAGAGACTTCAAAGGCGCGAATGGAATGCAGTCTTTTGATCACTGCATTAAGGACAGCCGTAAAAGGGCTGCACGAGCTTCCCGGCACTTTCACTCTCACATAGAGCCAGCTTTTTGTGATCCTGCTGCTGAAGAGGGAAAGGCCACAGTGTGTTCACATTAAGGCCCCTGTTCCCAGCTCAAAAAGTCACCCAGTCACCAAACGTCACGTTGGACTCCTGTCTGCAGCCACCCCCAAGGAGAGCTGGGAGGGGCCAGCTGGCCAAGGCAATGAGAGGAGCATGCAGGAGCCACTGCCCATGCGGACCAACTCTGCCACTCTACCCGCCGCCATCGCTCACGAGCCTTGTGCCCACATGCCAGCAGGACACAGCCTCCAAATATATATGAAATGAGAATGAAATGAATAATGCAAATATCAATAAATGAGGATAAATATTAGTGAATAGACTACAGAAAATTGAGATGTGCAATGAGTTATAGCCATTGAGCCATTGAAAGCAGTACAAAAGTGAACAAGGCAATGCAATTCAATGCAGATAAGATGATGAGTAGATAAATAATAATGCCTGTGAACAGTAAGTATGTTATGTAGCAGAGCAACATGTATAACTGAAGATGAGTAGTGGTGTTTGAGGGACCTTCTGACCAAGAATTCCAATAACGTCCCCAGGAATCATAAAGAGGTGCTAAACTAGTGTATGGGCCCGGGAACAAAGGATTTCCTGAGTCTGTTGGTGGGGCAGCTCTTCGATAGATTTCTGCCACTGAACATGCTTTTCTGCTTGGACTAGAAGATATAAATACTGGTTTCTGTGGGTTTGGAAGGTAAAAATGAGGTTACTCATGTAAAAAGGGTAGCAAACTAAGATGGTGTTTCAGGGAGTTAGAAAGATTGGGAGATGTGTATTGTTAGAAGACTAAAGGGGGTTGGAGGTTATTAAATGGGAAGTTTTTAGATTGGGGTAAAAGTGTATTGGGGTTAAAGAAGGCTAGAATAGATAGAAGCCATTATGTTAGGTTGAGGGTTAGTTTTGTGAAAAGGTCAGTAGATAGAACAACTTGTCATGCACACTCGATCCGCGACCGGCACTAGGACCCGGAAGTAATGCGGTCGCGAACCAGGAAGTATAAGAGGAGACAAGATGACGCGACACATCGCTTAGTCATTGAGTTCGCCCATGTTGTTTCTCATGCTACATCGGCAGATCCGTGAGTACTCACTTTGTTTGGTCTACTTCTCGATTGAGTGTGTGTCACTAGGACGCGGGTTGACTTGTGTTTTCCCTTGCTCTCTATACGAGAGAGTCCTAACAACAACAAGCGTGGTTATCCTGCCTATTCGTGTCACTTCCGCGTTTGGGTTTACCATCCACGCTACACAGGGCTAACTGCTAATCACTACGTCTTCTGTTCAGCTCCGGTTAGTTCCTGACAGAATGACTGAGCCTCGAGCGGTGAACTCAGCGGATCACTCGCACCACTGCGACATGGTGAACCGGCACGCCGAGCTAATTGAGCAGCTAACCGGACAGGTCGCTACTCTTCGTCCGAGCGTCCAAGACGTCGCGGCCTTGCGTCACGAGGTGGCGGAGCTTCGGCAGGAGAACGTGGCCCTCCACGAGGCTATCGCTAGCAAGGCTAGCCGGCCTCCCGTCGCGGCGGCCGCAGTACCGCAGCACCCCCCATCATCTGATATTTTTCTTTCCTTACCTGACAAATGGGATGGCACAGACGGGAGATGCAGTGTCTTTCTAACGGCATTGGATCTGGTGTTTGAGTTTAATGCCACCAAATACTCAACCGATCGAGTGTGCATTGCTCTCTTAGTCACGTTGCTAACCGGGCAAGCAGCAGAGTGGGCCACGGCAGTCCTTCGCGCTGATTCCAACGTCGCCCATTCATATTATGAATTCATCCGCCAACTTAAACTCACTTTCGAACACCCTGCGGGCGAGGTGGAGACCGACGCTATATTGTATCACCTACGGCAGGGAGGGTTGTCTGTGAGTCGCTATACAGCAGATTTCCGTACTCTCGCGGTGCAGACGTCATGGGGAGACTCCGTGTTCCGGACAGCCTACTACGAGGGACTGGCTTCACGGATTAAGGACGAGCTCGCCGGACGAGAACTTCCCGCTACTCTGGAGGGACTGATACAGCTCGCCCTCCGTATAGACCAGCACCTATTATCTCGCCCAAAGCCAGCCCCGAGGACCCTGCCGCCACCACCCACGTTTTCCTACACAGCACCTCAAACCCCGACACCTTTCACCACCTCAGTCACTGGAAATGTCGGATCTCCACCTCCTGCCGTGGTTGACACCAGAACCGGGGAACCCATGCAATTAGGACGCGCCTCCCTAACCGTGGCAGAACGTGAATGCCGTTTTAGAGAGGGACTGTGTGCTTATTGTGGGTCAGCACAACACCATCGGGCAATTTGTCCTCTCCGGCCGGGAAACGCCTAAACCCGGTGAGTAAGGAGAGCAACTCATCAGGGACTCTCCAAATCTCCTCTACGACAACCAACACCTCCCCCCATCTACCCAAACTAGTCAGAAGTACAGCATTCATCGATTCCGATGCCTTGACACCACTTATGCCAAGAAATTGTGGGTAAAAATCGAGGCGTTATCCCAGCCAGTTCGAATCTCTGGACAGTCGGCCTCTTTCTACAAGCCAATCACCAATCAGACCCAACCCATCACCCTCATCATCGACCGACACCATGAACAGCTCCAATTTCACCTTACCTCCATCTCATCACCTCCCATCATACTCGGATACCCCTGGCTATTCCTGTAACGAACTATGCCTACAGGCTCAGGCTGGGACATGTTCCAAGGAGTCCGAGGCCCCCGACGTTGACACCAGCGCCATCCCAGCTATAGATCTTCAGCCAGACTCCGCCCCCATGCGGCCATCTATACTCAATATCGGCCACAGAAACCAAGGCAATGGAGGAGTACATCTCTAACGCCCTCCGCCAAGGGACCATTCGACCCTCATCCTCACCAGCAGCCGCAGGGTTTTTCTTCGTAAAGAAAAAAGGTGGGGAACTTCGTCCCTGTGTCGACTACCGGGGGCTCAACAACATCACAATCAAAAACCGACACCCGTTGCCGTTAACCAACTCCGCCCTGGACGCCCTATCCGGTGCCACCATTTTCACTAAGTTGGACCTCATGAGCGCCTACAACTTGGTGCACATCAGAGAGGGCGATGAGTGGAAGACGGCATTCATCACACCCACTGGACACTATGAAAGCCTGGTAATTCCATTTGGACTTTGCAACGCACCAGCAGCATTCCAACAGTTCATAAATGATGTCCTGAGAGACATGCTAGACCTATGGGTGTTCGTCTATTTAGATGACATCCTCATTTATTCATGAACAGTTGAAGAACACATCCAACATGTCAGGGCGGTCCTAAAGAGATTACTCGCCCACCAACTGTACTGTAAGTTGTAAAAATGTGCTTTTCACCAGCACTCCACCACGTTCCTGGGTTTTGTCATCTCGTCCCAGGGTGTGGCCATGGACCCGCAGAAGCTGGAAGTTGTGCGTCGTTGAACTCTGCCGTCGCTTCACCACTGCTCCCAGCCTTATCCACGACGACACCAACAAACCGTTCGTTGTGGAGGTGGACGCTTCGGATGTGGGCGCCGGGGCGGTCCTCTCCCAGCGAGGTCCAGACCAGAAGCTACACCCTTGTAGCTTCTTCTCCAAAAAATTTTACCCCACTCAGCAGCGATACGGGTAGGGGACCGTGAACTGCTGGCCATAAAGTGGGCCTTGGAGGAATGGCGACACTGGCTCCAGGGCGCCAGCGAACCGTTCATTGTCTGGACCGATCATCAGAACCTGATCACAATCCGGAACTTAAAATAGCTCAACCCGTGACAGGCGCCATGACTGATGACTTTCATCTATCCTACCGCCCGGATCCAAAAACACCAAAGCCGACGCCCTCTCGAAACAACATGAGGAGATCGCCACCCGGGTGGACCCAGCGCCTGTCCTCCCACCATCCCGGATTATTGCACCTCTCCAATGGGACTTGGAGACGAGGGTTCGCCAGGCACAAGCCACGGAAACCGAACCGGCAGGTGTGCCACCTGGGCGACTCTACGTGCCACAGACAATAAGATCAGAGGTTATCCAATGGGGACATTCATCATCCATCGGAGGACATCCCTGTCGCACCCTACTATTCATACGACGAGCCTTTTGGTGGCCAAAGGACATTCCATGGCAAGAGACATCTGAGAGTTCGTCCAGGCATGCCCATTGTGCGCCAGGGCCAAGGATACCAATCAACCAACCCCGGGAGGACTTCAACCACTTCGTCACGGGCCTGCCGGTTTCCGAAGAGAAGAATACCATCATGACCATAGTTGATCAGTTTTCCAAGGCGGTGCACTTGGTAGCCCTCACCGGACTCCCATCAGCAAAAAACACAGCTGAGCTGATATTGGAACACATAGTCCGACTGCATGGGTTCCCAAGGGACATCGTCTCGGATAGAGGGCCCCAGTTCACCGCCCGGTTCTGGAAGGCCTTCTGCCATCTGATCAATTCCACCTGCAGTCTGTCCTCCGGATATCACCCCCAGACGAATGGTCAGACGGAACGGACCAACCAACAACTGGAGCGCTACCTGAGATGTTTCGTTGCTGATCGCCAGCGCTCCTGGGCCCGCTACCTCATATGGGCAGAACTATCCCATAACCTCCACATCTCTTCCGCCACCAACTTAAGCCCATTTGAGGTATGCCATGGTTTCCAACCTCCGATGTTCAACCACCAAGAACCGGAGGTTGATGTACCATCGGCCCAACAGTTGGTCCGTAGGTGTCGACGGCTGTGGGAACAAGCCAAAATTGCCATCCAAAAAGCTAACAACTATAGGATCCAACATCGCCGTCGACACCCTCCAGGACGGTTGTACCATGTAGGTGACAAGGTATGGCTATCAACTAGAAATCTCCACTTGCACACCGAATCACGAAAGCTTTCACCCAGTTTTCAGCGTGGTTATCCTGCCTATTCGTGTCACTTCCGCGTTTGGGTTTACCATCCACGCTACACAGGGCTAACTGCTAATCGCTACGTCTTCTGTTCAGCTCCGGTTAGTTCCTGACACAACTATAGGATTTAAAAGTGGTTGCATGGGGTTGATAAAATTAGTTTGGGGTTTGAAGGGTAAAAGGATTCCTTTTACCTTTACTCCACTACATCCTACAATAAATATCTGTACTTTCTACTTCACTATATTTATGCAAGGCATTGCTTTAAATAACCAGAGCGGTGCAAAGTATTTGAAGCTATTACTGTATGCATGATTGCATGATTAGCCTTCCCTAATCATCCAGCAGGTGTTTAAAATCAGAAGTGCAGATAGTGATGAAAACAGCACTTCCACAGCTGTGAAGCCAAGATATTAGAGCAGTAAAAAAGGAGATTAGAATGGTGAGTGTTGCTTGCCTTGGATGAAGCATGACTATAGCTCCGGAGAGCCTCCTGTTTGTGCAGAAGTTACAGTCCATTTTAAGCTTTACTTTGCAGCAAAATATTATCTACCAGTGTATTAAATGGAACTAGATAAAATACACCGTAATGTAAAATACATAGCCTGCATACTCACAACTATCGGTATAGATAAATTACAGATGTTACCGTGTCTTTAACGATTATTAAGGATGTCTTGAAAAATATTGCAATAACTAGTTTAATTAATTAACTTATTTATTTATTTATTTTAAATACCATAAGCATCATAGGTTGCGTATTGAGTGATTTTAAAAAATCAGTTTTATTAATCGGTTTGTTATTTTTTTTTACCATATCATCTATTTATGAAACTAAGTTGACAATGTAAGACCTGCCTGTACAGTCGTGGCAAAAAGTTTTGAGAATGACACAAATATTAGTTTTCACAAAGTTTGCTGCTAAACTGCTTTTAGATCTTTGTTTCAGTT
>JAQMYG010000013.1:14272917-14287679 GCA_030014215.1 Clariallabes teugelsi
GATTACTGAAATGATCTCAGCAGGTCCTTTAATGACAGCAATGAAATGCAGTGGAAAGGTTTTTTTGGGATTAAGTTCATTTTCATGGCAAAGAAGGACTATACAATTCATCTGATTACTCTTCATAACATTCTGGAGTATATGCAAATGCTATTATAAAAACTTAAGCAGCAACTTTTCCAATTTCCAATATTTATGTAATTCTCAAAACTTTTGGCCACGGCTGTACATGAACATAGTGTATAAGGCTGCCTGGACACTGCAGTTAATTGAAGCAGTCAATGCTCCACCTGGTGGGATTATACAGCAACCATCTTACTGGAAAGCGCATAGGGGCATTTATGGGGCGGGGCATCATTAACTGCACCATCGCGGAGATAACATTCCGTGCACGGTTTTTGTCCATGTCATGGTTCGCGTTGGGACCCGCCATGGTCCAGGCGGCCGTTTGACACGGCTCCTACTGTATAAGAGGTTATAGGAGGCTAGATGAAGGTTAGATGAGGTTTCTTTCCTCGTTTTCCTTTTTTATTTTGTTTCTCTCACTCTCTCTTTGCCAGTGTGCAGTAAGAGCTGTAGGCACTCACACTACAGCTTGTCACTTTGCAGCATGTCAAAAGTCATCAAAGAGTATCTGCACTGAGCCTCTCTATTTCACTACACTGAGAAAGACAAGTGTGTGTGTGTGTGTAATACAACCTAATGAACTGCATTCAATTCAGGACGATGTATTCGGTTTGATCCTGTTTGATGCTACACCAGAAATATTAACCTACATCCTCTCTCACCCCTAGGCTCCTGCATGTCATATGATCCATCATGTTTGACTCTCTAACATATCACACCAGGAAGAGCAAGAGGCACAGGGGGGAAATCACCTTATACGGAGCCTTGTAATTGTATGTTTGAACGAGCCTGCTAAGTCAATACAGCGTTGCGAGTCTGCACTGTTGCCGTTCGCATTTCAGAGGATTACACTCAGCCTACATGCTCACTTCCTCATTCGCTACAACATAAACAAGAGGTGACATTTGTCCAAGGATAATATGCGTTCAATACCATTCAATAGTCAGAGTTTATTTACCTTGTTCGAAGCAACGAGAGGCGAAAAGGCCAAAAGATTCGAACCAGGCTTTCCGGAACGAGCCATTAGCGTGGCAGCCATGATGGATGGAGCTCTTTCTCTGTATTAACCGCTACGTTAAAATTCATTAATCCTTTAGGAAGCGCTTTTCACATTGGACCCTCCCTAAGGAACATTAAGAGACCGAAAGAGACTTGGATCTCAGAGGCTTTTCCATGTCGAGGTGAGCTGAAAGGCATTTTAAGGCTTCTGTTTAAAGAGCAGTCGTGTCCCAACATCCCACACAGAGCTCGCTAGCTGTGCTTACTGCACTGTGGTTTAGCTCACACGAGCACTGTCGCCCTTAACCCTACTTTAGTAAACACTCTCTTTCTGTCCACCTTCGGCACTTTTGAATGTGAAGAGCACTCTCTGTGTCTGATATATCTAATTCTGTCATTCTTTTTGTGCTTGTTGCTCTTTCCCTCATGTTTTCCTCTGTCTGATCCTATCTCAGTCTCCCAGCTACCCACTCATATATATAAATATATTATTTTGTTTTTATTTTTTTATGGACAGCCAAGGGATCAATTTTGAACAAGACATCCTCTTGTCCCCTGTCCTCTGAACTTTGCCCCCTCTCTTTCTCGCCTCTGAAGATTTACGGCGCGTGTTAGCCCGGCGATGTGCCGTAATCGACTCCAGCAGTGCCGAGAGAGTGCGTGGGCGATTCACTCATCTCTGATCTCTACGGCAACCGCTTCCAAGTTGCTTCCCATAACAGCTGCAGCTGGACTGCGTGTGCTTTAGAGTCTTTCCACAGTTTCGGAAAGAACTCTGATCAGAGAGTCAAATCTTCTCGCCAAATCCCCAAACGATCAGAGCAGTCGAAAAGCCTTATCCAACCGCACGATGCATCAAACTAAAGGCTAGGTTCTGGAGCTTTGGTGAATTATCATCTGAAAGGATGGAACGTGGGTATTCGTATACTGCGGGTGTGCTTCTCATAGCTTGAGTTGTATTTTTGCAATCCAGGGCCCTCACCAAGGAGCCTTGGTGTCAGTAGCCATTTAAATCCTGTAGTCGTGCCATAACTGCTCAACAAAATTTTCTTAAAAGAATAAATACATTTCCAAAATGAAAAAAAAAAAAAAAATCATAATAATAAATTTTGTTTTCCTTGAAAATGTTGAGTTTTTGTAAATGCTATGTGTCTCACTGTGGTATGTTTTTCTCCTGCCCCCTCTGGCTGGCAGTAAAATGCATCCCTAGGGAATAGTGTTCCCCCAGGGCGGAAACTAAAATAGAGTTGTGTGTGTATAATATCAAATAAATAAAATGAAGCAAATATGCCAAACCAACAATCCATAGTGGTTCAACCAGCCATGGATAAGAAGGTTGTGAGTTCAAATCCCAGTGCTGCTGAGCTAACACTGTTGGGCCCCTTGAGCTCCATTCTAAATTGCTTTGGATGAAAGTGTGCCAAATGAATATATATGTAAATATAAAAGCTCAGCCAGGCCACACACACACACACACACACACACACACACACAGAGGAAAAAGACATGACCTTCACTGATGACAAAGTGTGTAAGCGCTTTCATAACCCTGACCCTAAAGGTCAGAGTGTGTTCAAGGGTACAGGGGGGAGGCAGCACAGGGTCACGACATATAGCTGAGAACACACGAGCCAGATGTGAATAATTCATAAGGCAGAGGAAATATTGCTTTTCTACTATGTGTGAAAGAAATTGTGAACGAATAAAGCACCGTTATTATTTTATTTAATACAATTTATTTTCGCTGCTTTTTACTCTCACTCAATTATTGAATAGAGTTCTTACAAGTTGTATGTAATAAAAAAAATATATATATTTATAGAACAACTTCGGTTTAATGTAGTTTGTGTATTGCATGCATTTCTTTGTTGATTTTCTTCCATTTTCCTGTAGTTATCTATCTTTTAGGAAATATAAACAGTAAGGTTATGTACAGTACAGTACATATGCAAGCTCCTGTAGGTTTATAGGTACTGTATTATGATATTATTTACAGTATCATTGTACTTGGGCTTGTTTCTGTAATTGAATTTAATGAAAAAAAAAAAAGAATTTAGCACTTTAACCATTTTACTGTATTACACTACAGCACTTTCATAAAATGTGAACAGTTTTACAGCAGAGCGTGATAAACGCCACTTTCTGAATTTTACTCATTTTGGAACATTATTTTCTGACACACAAAGTTGCCTAGAAGAAAATGTTTCATTAGAAAACTGCTATACAGCGGTCCCTCGGCACACAAGTTTAATCTGTTCCGAGGGTGGCAATCCATCTCACGGCACACACACTCATTCACACACTATGGGCAATTTGGAAACGCCAATTAGCCTAACCTGCATTTTTTTGGACTGTGGGAGGAAACCTGGAGGAAACCCATCAAGCACGGGGAGTACATGCACACAGATCCGAGGCAGGAATCAAACCCGGACCCTGGAGGTGCTAAGAGACAGTCCTAACCACTAAGCCAACACGCCGCCTCAAACATTTGTACTGTAATACAAATGTTTCCATTGGAAATAATGTAAATACAGATAATCCGTTTCAGCCACCCAAAGATATTATAATATCACCAATTTCCAACACTATAGTCATATTTTTGCATATAAAAACAATCAAAACTTTTAGAAAAGACATGTAAATAAAATAAAATATAAAACTAAATAGCCATTAAACCACACTTAACCATAATTTATGATTCTGCTTGGCAGTTCTTTTTTTTGCGATAATTTCCCTATTAATTTCCATTAAAAGCGGCTCCGTTTTCTTCTTATTACCATCCTTGCTAACTTTCTCGGGACACATGGCGTTATGTCTTCCCTAAATCTTGCACATAATGCAATAAAATCCACAAAAATTTAAAAATTCGTAAATTAGCTTTGCTTGTCTTTCCACTGACGCAAACAAGTTTTGAACCGCTTCCGGATGTACAGTACACGCAATTTAGCCGGTGTTCGGTTCATTTTTTTTCATCCGTAACCTGAAAATGCTCCGTATCCCCATGAAAATTTCTTGGCGAATGAAAATTCTTAAGGTGAAAAATCATAAGCGAGGTCAGTCATATGCCAAGGTTCCATCATACTATATTACAACGTTCATGCAACATTATGCTTCCTGATGGGAAGCGCTTACTGAAGGAGATGCTTAAACTTTGATCATGTGGATGCCCAACTGCGATGAATCACATTCATGTTTCATAGCACAAAACATATTATATACTGTACATAAGGTCATGTTTTGGAGCAGGGAGGCACGTAACAGTGCAGTGAACTAAGATTAAGAGCCACTACACGCGCACACACACACACACACATACACGCCTTCGCCATGTTATTAGCCGTGGCTCGAGCAGCCACGGAAGCGAGCCGAAAGTTTTTCAGGGGTTTATATTGCAGAGGGAGCAGCAGGAAGCCTGAGTGGGTGTGAAATGATTTCTCAGCGCTGCTGGGCATCTGTGGCCTTTTGCTGCTCAGCACAATCTAATATTAGAACATATTACTGTGCGATTTTTTTTTTTCTGACATTTAAATGCTATTACGGCGACTGAGGTCCCTTTCTGAAAACGTCCAAGCTCTCACCTGCTCTCTCGCAAACATACACACACATGCCACACAATTACACACATGTATGGCAAGGACACAGCTATAACAGCAGCGCTTCAGTCTTAACACAATGCAGTTCATTGGCTCAAGGCGTTTTATTGACGTGACAAATAAAAGCTACATTTGGGTTTTTATTATTATTATTAATAATATTATTATTTTTCAAGAGACAGTGTGTATAAATGTATAAAGAATAATTTTAGGTCTTTAGTTACCGCAAAAAAAGAAATAAACGATTCCTGATATGCAGGTCCTACAGGAGACATAATAAGAAATTGACTTAGTTTCTATTTAACACACACACACACACACACATACACAGAGCTCGAATAGTCTTAAAATTTCTTTCATTTCTTTAAATAACCATTTAAATTCCCAAAACAGGTACTCGGCAGTTAACTTTCTTGCTCCCCTTTGCTCGTCAGCACACTTTCAGCCCTCATTAAAACCGGAATGCAACATCCCAGCATCCCCCATGTGATTAAATAACATATTAATATTAGACAGGGGGTCTCTCTCTCTCTCTCTCTCTCTCTCTCTTTCTCAAGCCATCATCAACACTCCAAGGTGTTAAAACTGCTTTAAAAGCAACCAACAATTCGATATGACGTGACCTTTAGCTCTTTGCTTTACAAGAACGTGTCCGCTCACCTTCGCACTAGCAACTGACATTATTTTCCCATCTTATTTATTGCCTATAGAGTTGAAATTTCATAGGCTGCACTAACATTTGATCTCAGATATACAGTATGTTGGTTGGTTGGTTGGTTTCGTCTACGTGTCGCCAGGCACATCGCGAAACGGATATATAACTGACGGTGGTTCTGTGTCAGTTATTTACAGGGTTCGATTGCCATCACGGCGTCTGGGGGTGAAGGTGAAGGACCTTGCTCAAGCCAACGACCTCCTGGTCAGCAGTCCAACTCCTTAACCACCGAGCCATCCATCCCCTTGACATGTATCACTCACTCTTCGTCTATAAGACTTGTATTTAGGGTCACGGGAGGCCTAGATCCTATCCCAGGAGACTTAGGGCACGAGGCGGGGTACAACTTGGACAGGGTACCAATCCATCGCAAGGCACACACACTCATTCACACATGATAGGCAATTTAGAAACGCCAATTAGACTTACCTGCATGCCTTTGGACTGTGGGAGGAAACCGGAGTACCCGGAGGAAACCCACCAAGCACGGGGAGAACATGCAAACTGCATGTACACAGAGACGGGAATCGGACCCTGGAGGTGCAAGGTGACAGTGCTAACCACAACACTATCGTGCCGCACCCTCGAGCTGTACAGTATGCATATACCGAAATAACTTGAGCTTCAGGAGATAAATTCTTTTTTGTCCAAACCGATCCCTCAGTCACTGCAGTTTATATGCGGGATGTACAGTATGAGGAAAGAAGAAGACAAGAAAGAGAGGAGGAAGGACAGAAATGGATCATGGGTTTGTCTGGATCTAAGCCAGCTGATGTCACAGTGTGTTCTGGTGACTCGGACTATTTCTGCTTCAAAAAAACGTGATGTGTTTCCACGCGGTGCACAAAGCTGGTGTAACCTATTGCTATACCTGTGTGTGTGTTTGTGTGTGTGAGAGAGAGAGAGAGAGAGAGAGAGAGAGAGAGAGTCCTACTTGTTTTCCCTGTTCACTTTTGGTTAGATTTGTTGCTCTTCAAGAAAAAAAAACTCTGCTGCAATCAAGTAGGCAACAGAAGATAGGAGCACACACACACACACACACACACATACAAAATCACTACCCTTCACTTCTAATGAGAAATGCTCTAAACACAAGGCATGAAGTCTGACACTCATGTCTATTCTCATCTCTCTCTCTCTCTTCTTTCACAAATGTTACCCAATTTAAGTGAATTTGCAAAATGTAGCATAATTAGGAAGAAATGAGACACAACAACAGCTGTAATGTCTGGCTGATGTTTGTGCTTGTAAAGAAATGCGCACTCAACCTTGCATCTTTATTAGTTACGATACACGAGATTATGAGACTATGTGGAATGTAAGAAGAGTGAAACATCTCTTGACGTTTTTTCCCCCCTATTTCACCAGTTTGAACTAGATTTATAACCTGGAAGTGGTTCCTATTTTGGAACTTATAACTATGGAATTATTAGATCCTGTCCAACATGACCGTCTCATTAGATGTACAGTATATACTGTAAAGTCACTCCATTCATCCATCTAGGAAGTTATCCCACTAGGGACCGTGGAGGCCAGTGGTGATCGTTGTATTTATTCCCATTTTACGACTATGGTAGGACCTCCGGTCAATAGTCACGTGCGCATTTATACACTACTGGCGATTTGGGAGCACCAGTTAGCCTAGCCTGATTGTCCTTGGACTGTGGGAGGAAACTGGAGTACCCGGAGGAAACCCACCATGCACAGGAAGAACATGCAAACTCCATGCACACAGACCCCAAGGTGGGAATCGAACCCAGAACCTGGAGGTGCAAGGCAACAGTGTTAACTGCTATGACACCATGCAAAGATATTACAAATAAAGAAGGAAAGAAAGCTTGGGAAAAAAGTGGCTTAGAAGTAAGAGAGAAAGAGAGAGAGATGATTAACAAAAATTACAACAGCAAATTTGAATTAAAAAACAAAAACAACAACAACAACAACCAAACATCAGTTTGACCACAAATCAGTATGTATCTCAAAAAAATCAATTTCCACAATATTGTATATGATTTTGGGTGGCACGGTGGCTTAGTGGTTAGCAGTGTCGCCCTTGGACCTCCAGGGTCTGGGTTCAATTCCCATGTTCCTGTCTCTGTGTGCATGGAGTTTGCATGTTCTCCCTCTACTTCGCGGGTTTCCTCCTGGTACTCTGGTTTCCTCCCACAGTCCAAAGACATGCAGATTAGACTAATTGGCGTTTCCAGTAAATTGTCCGTAGTGCGTGTGAATGAGTGTGTGTATGTCTGTTATCCTGTATTCTATTATATACGCATTTCTTTTTTTTTTTGCATTTCTTTATATTTTAACAAAGTGTCATCCAGGCACTTATCAAACTAGCACTAAATTAAGATTCCCCAATTAAGGAACAAGTGAGCCTGAACACATATACAGAATGCAGTACTTAATATACAGTACTGAAATGCATGCATCTTGAATGCACATGTCTACAGTCAGGTGGTACACACACATTACCGACACTTACATTACGCATACCGTGGTAAATCAACACGCTAATAGTGTGTATGTTAGTTTCTTTCAGGAGAAATGAACTCATAGATGACAACAAAGTAATATTGTTCATTTCAGTACTATAAATTTTGGCTCAAACTGTATTCACACACATATGTACTCGCATACACACCCACATGTACTGTATGCACGTATCCGTTTCCATATTGTACGCATCATTATTGGAAATTCACATGTACCATAAAGTTATTTTAGGATCGAACATTAAAAGAGATCCAATAAAACTTATAGAAAGGCCCGGAGTTCGTCATGTAAAGTTGCGAGATTGAGTCTAATACTTTTGACTCGCTCACTGCTAGACATTTCAGCATACAGAGATATGACATAACACTTTGCTGATCTTTGACAGGAATATGTTCCAGCAGCTGGGATTAAAATAAGGATGAGGGGAAAAAATAGAGCTATGGATATAGCGTGGGCGGGCTACACAGAACTGTGTGAATTAACATACATCCAATAATCTAGTCATATACAGTACAGGACGCTACGGAAGTGATGGTTCTCTAGTATTGACTCTGCAAATACGACACCTGCTTTTTTATCTGCCTGAGAAGTCACACAGTACCAATGTGTCTAGGCTGAAAAAAATATTGCTCTGTTTAATACATTCTCATCATACTGAAGTATAGGTGCGTATTAAACCGCAGACAGCAAACAGGTCCACAGGAGATATGGTCTCAGAAGGAAGAAGGAAGAGAGGAAAGACTGCCTAACAGCTAACAAGTAATGAAAGACTGAAATAATCTCATCTACAATCTTCTTCACTAATACAACTTCCGAAATCTTCATTTACTTGCACCGAATGTCATTTTTAAGCTGCGAAATCTCATTTGCAAATAAATTATTTTGTGAAATAGCAGGGAAAAGGTCTTGCAGCTCTATCTTCAAGCTGGATGATAAGGAAATCAGTGATACTGCAAGCCGAAGATGTAACACGAGTTCTTATTGAAGTTTATGCACAATACAGTACATTGTTAACATGTTATTTCTATACAGTAGAAACAATGTACAGAGATTTTATGACAGTTTATTTGTTTCTAGGAGGAAACTTTTTTAGGTTTATTTAACATTTATGGAAGGAATCTCCAGTTTTAGTGTTTTATAACAGGTAGAGGTAAAGATGTAACTTTATTGTTTTCCTACTTTACAGTATTTAACATAGGAAAGAAAACAAGAAAAAAGGAAAAACCTTATTATATATAATATAATATAATATAATATAATATAATATAATATAATATAATATAATATAATATAATATAATAAACATTCAACAAATTGTATTGTACATTTTTAAAAACACGCTTATAAGTGAGCAATTAAATTCCATGCATAACAAGAACAACAACAATAATAATAATACTAATAATAGTAACAGTAGTTTTCTATCTGTTTTTTTATCAATATTCTTTATAATAATTATTATTATCATTAATACTAGATGTAGCCACAACTTTGTTCGTGTGGAATTTAATTTGAAATTGTGTTTTAAAAAATGTACAGCGCCATCCGTTTTTGAATTTTGGTATGAGCTAAAATTTTTACATGCTGCCATGAAGTTCGCGATATTAAGGCGTGAGAAGGCGTTTATTAAGTAGGTTTCAATTGCGCACTCATGAGCACATATTTTAAAAATGTACAGCGCCATCTATTGAATTTTGAGATAATTGAGATAACTAATGATTTTTTCAAGGTTGATGTTTTATGATATAAGGGCGTTTTCCATTTAAATTTCTAAGTAGCATATCTTCTCAATGTAGAGACACGCCAACTTTACAGTTTAATTATATGTATAGATTATTATTATTATCATTATTATTATTATTATTATTATTATTATTATTATCATTATTATTGATAGAGAATATATTTGAAAGGATTTCATTTAATTGATGGAAACTTTAAAGCAAAGTTAAAGTGCATAATAATAATAATAATAATAATAATAATAATAATAATAATAATATAATACAACAGTAATAATTGAAACTACTGTGTAGGGGTAGCTCAGTGTTTAAGGTGTTGGAAGGTCCCAGGTTCAAACCCCAAGCAAGCAAGTCCCTTCACCCTCAACTACTCAAATGAAAAGATAAGATAAAATGCAAGTTGCTTTGGATAAGGGTGTCTGCCAAATATCACAAATGTAATTTTTTGTACAGGTAATCTACAATAACAGTAATTAAAATGGTTAAAAATTAGGGCATTAGTACTGGAAAATTGTTGTGTTAAAATAGGTATAAAGTTAGAGAAAAATCATCTTTGGTGCCACATCACATCACCCCTTCATATTTTCCTACATCATGGCATATGACATTGTAGCATGGGTTTATCGAATTGTTTTTTTCCTCATATATAGGAGGAAATATAACTTATATTGTTCAATTGAATTAAATGAAATTTTATTTATTTTGTGCTTTTAACAATGGACATTGTCGCAAAGCAGCTTTACAAAATCAAAGGAAAATTAGAGAAATTAGTATGAAATGTGTAAGTTTTTAAAGAAAGAGTTTACTGATCATGTGTGCCACAACACGGCACCAGGTAGTCATGAGTTCAGGGTAAAAGTTGTTTCAAAGCAAGAAAAAGTCTGACACGTGGATGGAAGTGTTACCGCGGCCTATAGCAGTAACCGGAAGGTTGTGAGGTCAAATCCCAGCACGGCCCAAATTTTCACTGTATGCCAAACTGTAATTAGGCTCAGTCTGCCAAATGGCTAAGTATAATGTTAATTAAAAAAAAAAAAAAAACCTGAAAAGAAAATCTAAAAAAACATTTAAGGCTGTGATTTTTATGTAATACTTTGTCACACATCTTTATTTTCCTCTAGTCTCCCTGAAACTTTTGAAAGTTGGAATGTCTTTTGCTTGGAATTTACTTTCTGACCTTCTTAACGCTCTCTGTTATTTTATCAACAGCCAATTTAAGCGAATAAATATTTTAGGTGTCAGTTAAACAATTGAGCAATTGAATGTTTAATTATTGAGTCGTGGGTGTTTGCTCAGAGAAACGAGCTCAGAAATTTTTTTGGATTCTGTGTAAAATTAAATAAATTTCTCCTTACTAGTGCAAACATATTAACTGTGAGGCTTTTTGATGAATTATAATGAATTTGTACTTTAAACTCGATCAGCATCCAAACACAGGGGTGAGGGATTTAGCCGAAAAAGCTTTTGTTCTGCATTAAATTCAAGGTAGGATGGGTTCCAGGGTGCTATTCATACCCCGGGTCGGTGTGCATGGAGTTTACATGTTCTCCTGGGTTTCCCTGATGGGTTTCCTCCAACAGTCCAAAGACTTGCCCATGGTGTGTGTGTGTGTGTGTGTGTGTGTGTGTGTGTGTGTGCCCTGCAATGGATTGGCACCCTGCCTCGTGCCCTAAGCCTCCTAGGATAGGCTCCAGGCCCCCTGTGACTCTGTATACAGGATAAAACAGTATGGAAAATGGTTTTAAGGGTAAGCGAGGTAAGGATTTGACACAAACAAAGAAAAAGTTTCCGTTTTAGAGTGGAAAATCAATGCTTCCATCATGAGTGAAATAAAAACAAGTCAGTCCTTTTCTGGATTCTGTGTGAATGATGTTGTCTTGGATCAGAGGACAGCGTCAAGTCTTTCTTCAGAATCGTCTCATAGACAGACAGACAGACAGACAGACAGACAAATACATAGATAGATGGATGGATGGATGGATGGATGGATGGATAGATAGATAGATAGTGTAAGAGCCATATCGTATCGTTATGAATTTGTTGTTGTGTTTATTTAATTTTATTTTATTTGTTTATTAGTTAAGCACTAAGCATTTAGTTTATCAGTTAAGCATTTACTGTTATGTTTGTTCGTTAAGCATCCATGTTTGACAATCGTAGGTTGGTCTGTGACGTCATTCCACTATTACACGTATTTGTATGACTATTGCATGGAAAAAAGGTCAGTTTCGATGCAGAATTGAGGAGACACAAGCCTTTGACCGTAAGCTAACCGTGAGCAATTTGATACCGCAAATATATCGTTGTAAATGTAACCCAAGATTGTGACCTATTGATACAGCGACTGGATTGTTGTAACCACGGTGGATTTACTCAAGACGACTGTATGAAGTGTTGAATCTTTGATGCCGGAAAATAAAATACGAGAGACAAAGATCACTGGACTTGTCGTAAGTAACTAAAGTTACTGTGTCGTAAGTAACTAAAGATACGCGTCAAAACATGTGGAATAATATGACCGCATTAACAGACAGACAGACAGACAGACAGACAGACAGACAGATAGATAGATAGATAGATAGATAGATAGATAGATAGATATCATATTAATTATTAATCCCAAAGGGTAATTGTATAATAATCCGAATGCAGAAGTGAAAAAACCATGTTCATGCTTTAAATCATTAAAAAAAAAAAAAATTTATGTCTTCTGCACAGTAGTTGCACAGATGACAAAAAGGAAGAAAAAAAATAAATGCCTCATGTTATACAACATGCTTTCAATGTGTTATTTATATAATTATCCAATCATTATTTGCATTCCACTCTCCATGTGCTGTTTACTTGGTCAGGGTTTGTTCATGATTTTCCATTGTTTCCATGCAGTCCAACAAATGAAAGAGTTTTAGGAGTATGTTCGCACTCCTACGGGTGGCCCTTTGTCCGATCTTGTAAGTGCTTTTATTTAATTACAGTATGCAAAATCTTAAACCAAAAAACAATGGTATTAATTCTCCTTTGATGCATTTTCACTGCAAAATAAATTACATCTTAGCAAGTGAAACTAACTTGAATCTAATCAAATGTATCCATATTTCTTAATATAAGACTATAGAATTATTAAACCTCTTTCTAGAAAAGATTTTCCTGTGTCCTGTGTAAACATTACATATTTCATTGCCAGATACAATTTTCTTGTTGGAAGAAAATGATTACAATGCAAAAAAAAAAATAAATAAATAATAGCCATATTTATCTACAATTCCTAAATATAACACTGCAGCAACAAATATTAGATTATTCAGCGTATTTTAGACATATTTTACAAAAGATCTGCAAATAGAACAAGAAATGTACTTTTAAATACATGTACAAGCAATATGACATGAGAGGGAGTGCTGTACGCGGTCATGTCCCAGCCTATCCCAGGAGACTTAGCCTAAATTTAAACGTCAATTAGTTCAATCTTAGAATTAATTTCAGCCTTTATTTGTGATATACTCATTACAGCACAGTGAAATTCTTTATTCTTTGCGTATCTCAGCTGGGGTCGGAGAGCTCAGGGTCAGCCATTATACGCCGCCCCTGGAGACGACAGGGCCTTGCTCAAGGGCACAACAGCAGCAACCTGGTGGAGCTGGGGCTTGAACCGTCGACTTTCCGATCAGAAACACAGAGCCATAATACCCTGAGCCACCACCACCACTTTCTGCATTTGCATGTCACGCACGTCTTCGGGCTGTGGGAGGAAACCGGAGTACCCAGATGAAACCCAACAAGCATGGGGAGAAAATGTAAACTCCATGTACACAGTCAAGAATCAAACCCAGACCCTGGAGATGCGAGACCAAAGTTCTAACCACTAGGCCACTGTGCCGCGTTCTTGTAAACTTATTTTAAGAAATTATAGATAACTGTGGCTAGATTCAAGATTATTGTTAATAATGTTAATCTTTTGTTATGAATAAATCATATTAAGGAATGTACTTCAGTTGAGATACAGTAAATGTGTATTGTTACTGTACTCTAGCCAACTAGAGAACTGAAATGTTAGAGATCAAGCTTGCCCTAACTGAAATGTAAGTAGACATTTTTCTAGACAAAGTCAAATTTTAACTCAGTGGTTAAGGTTTTGCACGAGCAACTAAGTTCAAATCCCTTTTACCCGTCAGCTGCTCATCTCTCTGGCTGGATCGTATTGTGCATCGCTTGTAAGTCTCTTTGGATAAAAGCAGCAGCATGTTCATTTCATCTCTAAACACACTCTGCAACAGCTTTAACTAAGAACGTCCGTTTTTTTTTTTCTACTTCAAAGCACGGCGGCCTCGTTTCTCTAAACCCCCCCTCATTCCCTCCCCCCATTTATTTTTTTTTCCCCCTAAGATGAGAGCTTATTCTAAAAAAGCTCCATGACTGAATCGGAGAGCGTGACATATGAATGCGGCAGCGGGCGTCTCAGAGTCAATTTTGTTGCGGAAGCGTCGCCATTAAAGATCACAACAACGTTCAAATGGAATTCGTATTGACTGCGATACATTGGCAGCGCCGTCACTCTTCCACTTCTGCAGATTCAGAGACACTCCAACCTTTTGATGTGACATAAGAGAGCATGTTGAGAGCGGAACACTTCAAAGGTTCGACACGTGTGCGGCTATTAAAAGCGTTTGACATGTTTCATACACCAATGCTGAAGCATCGAATGTTAGGAAAGTTTCATATTCTTGTACAAGGGATGAACGAGTTTGTTATTGAGAGTTTGTATCATGGTCATAATGTGTGTTTAGTAGCCTGCTTTAAGACATTTAAATCAGTTTATTGGGTGCACAGGTTTATCCGAGTACACCAGCTACTGTATAACATTATAAAGAAAATACAGTACAGGCCAAAAGTTTGGACACACCCTCACTCATTCAATGTGTTTTCTTTCTTTCTTTCTTTCTTTTTTTTTATTTAGTCTGTCCAATTCTTTTTACCCCGATTTTCTCCCCAATCTAATCGTGTCCAATTCCTAATGTGGGCTCCCACATTAAGGCTGCTTACTACCATTCAGCCGGGAGGGTCGCAGACTATCACGTGTTTCCTCCGAACTAC
>JAQMYG010000013.1:14287779-14304065 GCA_030014215.1 Clariallabes teugelsi
GGTCATGAAAATAAAGAAAACACATTGACAGATAGATGAGAAGGTGTGTCCAAACTTTTGGCCTGTACTGTACATTAAGCTGAATGTAGTGCCACCGGGGCTCATATGTACAGTAGGTTCCCCTTGGAGCATGACTCCAGAAGAGCTCAGGGGTGTGATGTGGTGTTGCACCAGCAGACTCTTTGGGTGATGTAGGTTGCAAGGTGGGACATCCATGGATCAGACTTCTTTGTCCAGTGAATCTCATGAATGCTTGACTGAATTGAGATCTTGGAAATTTTGAGGCCAGATCAACTGTGAACTACTGTATGTGACTGCCATGCCCCATACACAATATCCTGTTATGTGATGCATTGATTGTTCTATCTACTGTCTTTCTATCACAGCCACCTTTACTTTTATTAGGAATTTGTGGTACATTTGACCTAGCCTTTGGTTCCCACATGCATACAGTAGATGAGCCTTGGGTGCCTATGATCCTGTCACCAGTTTACTGGTATATTGGTATAATCATTGTTATTCGGTTCACCTGGCAGTAGTGTTAGTGCTTGGGCTGATCGGTGTAGCTTGGCGTTCTTTCACACTAGGCATTATTTTCTCAACCGCACACTTTACATGGAAGTCTACAGGAAGAGGCCACAGACGAGATGCACCGCTGACAACAATTTTCTTGGTAACAGTGAAAGAATGAAGTCATGCAGGTTTTCCTATTTCCCAATTAATCAGGTCAAAAGATGGGTGATAACAGAGACAAACAAATATGAGGGACTGCTGTGAAGTGATAGTGGGGCAAAAATCATTCTAGTTAGTTAATGAGATTTACAACATGATACTGTAAATAGAAAACTTTGCAGTGTCTGTATTCTCAAGTGGCGGCATGGTGGCTTATTTGTTAGCACTGTCTAGGGTCCAGGTTCAATTCCCGCCTCAGGGTCTGTGTGCATGGAGTTTGCATGTTCTCCATGGTGGGTTTCCTCCAACTCCATCGGTTTCCTCCCACAGTCTGACATGCAGATTAGGCTAATTGGCGTTCCCAAATTGCCCATAATGTGTGAATGAATGTGTGAATGTGTGTGTGTGTGGGCCCTGTGATGGTTTGGCTGGTTTCCATGGTGTACCCCCACTTGTGCCCTAGGTTTCCTAGGATAGGTTCCAGGCGCCCCTGTACACAGCATGTGTTCAAAAGCTACATGATTATTCGCATGTTTTTTAAAATATGTATTACATTTTTCTTGTTTTTGCCTTAAGAACTCACCTCTAGAAAGAATTTAAATTGTATTTTGAGATTTTGCCCTATAGGTGTGATTAAGTTGCAACTTTATCCACCTGGACAAGGTTGATTTTGAACGTTAGAATGACTTTGATGATAACATTGAATAAATGACCCCAAAACATTGCTGCAATTACACCCTCAAAACAACACAAAATCAATAATTACTCTTAGCATTTATGCCACTTAATGTACTTTCACACAACATTGGGAAGTCCATCATGGCTGATGAATCCAGCCAAACCAGTATTGATTTGTATGTGAAACAAAAGGTTATTACATAAACAACACGAAAGTGGAAAATCAGTGCTTATGATTAAGGCATGTCACATGTCATACAGTGCAGGAACACTGGCTTTGTTAAATATCTACACTATTGTACTGTAATATGGGGTTCGACTGCTTCCCAGCTTGATAACTTGGAAGTTGTGACGTGGTGTTCATTGTTTGACAAAGCAATACTGTATATATGCATTTACTAGCCTCAGCAAGTGGAGTAGTGGAAGGTACTCGGGGATTTCACTTTCATAGGACAAAGTCTATAAAAAGAAAGTAAAAACTATTATCACTAGGATGATCATTTCATAGATGTATTTCTGATGAAAGATATGTGTTGGTTAGAGTCCAATATACTTTAATCATAGTTCTAACTTTCAAAATCAACCTAATAGCAGCATAACAGTGTCTGTAACATTGCCACAATATTTTGACAACCAAGAAATTCCTGCTGAGTTGTTATTCGATGTACAATCACTGGTTTTAGAGTTTCCATTTTACTGTATACAGTCAAGTGCTACCACTAGTGGCCTCTCTTGATTTGACCTCTCTATGTAAAGCGGAAATAAGGTGAGTAGGTGAGCATAATTCTTTCCACTGGGACAACATTGGACAGGATTACCATGAAAAGTGCGACTTTGCCAGGGTTGGGGTAGCACTGGGTCCACTTTGGAAGGGTTTTTGGGATAACATTGGCCATTATGTTTGGTCAACATTGGTTCATTTCAGATTTGTCTGCTAGGCCTCCAGACATCTTTTTTTTTTTTTTTGCCAATGTTGGGTCAGCATTGGGTACCATTAAGCAGGTTGTTTGGATGATGTCAGTCATTCCAGTTGCCAGCATATTGACCCATGATATTTCTGACAGTTGGGCCTCCAAGAACAACAAATTTCACCTAACTTTAAATGCATGTTAGCAATGTTTTGTTGGACGAATCATTAGGAAAAGTGCTGCTTTTTTAAAGTTGAGCCAGTATTGGGTCAAATTTGGCAACACTGTGCCAGCAGTTTTGTTGGGTCAGCAAGCAGATTTGTTGAAGCAGTGTTAGCCATTCTATTGGGATAATCAGTCAGCATAATATTGTCTGTTAATGGCTATTCGGTCAATGTCAACTTGCTAACAGAAGTTTGCAATTTGAACAACTTCCTTACCAAAATTCATCTACTTTGACTTTTCTTTAGTGGGGTTTAAAAAACAATTGTCGATCCTTTGTGCCGACTCTCAATGACTTTTAAAGTAATTGCAGATGTGTAAAGTTTTGCTGATTGCCCAGCCTGGGAAAAAACAGCCCATTGAAATGGGAATTTTTACTGTAAGAAAAGTAGCCATTTGTTTTAAATTGTACAGAATAACAGATAAAGTGTTCAGAAACATTTCAAGTAAAATAAACCTATATCCTAAAATTACGGAATTAAGGAAAACATTCCCCAGCATTACTATACACCACTGAATATTTGTTAAACTGTAGAAAAAAGAGGAAAAAAATATTGTTGAAAATACACAGCTCTCAAATTAAATTAGAGCAAATTAAATTTTGGTTTTTCCAAACATTCACTCACTCACTTATCGTCTATACCACTTTTTCTATATACAGGGTCACAGGGCATCTGGAGCCTATCCCAGGGAAAAAACATTTTAAAATCTTAATATTTATTTATTAGGAAATATATACAGTATGTATTGAACTAAACAAGACCAAACACTAGACTTCCTTTCTCTCTCTCTGTGCCATAATCATCAGCTTTCCCTTTAATTACAAAAATAGATCACTTGCATGAGATAACATTGTCCTTTATTTCTAGTCCACTTTGTGCTCAGTATTGAATCCGATTCACAGATAAGTTTCCTTCTTTCTAGCTTGTCCTTCTCAAACACCCCTTTTTTGCATTATAAATATGGAAGACTGTTTCCTCTTCCTTTTTCCCCAGCGGAATGGAAATCAATGCTAATCTAGCCGGGTGAATCGGGCAGCATTAATCTTGTGGATCTGTCTGTTTGACTGGGTGGAATCGATCAATACGACGGACTGGAGGGAAAATGCTCATTAATCTCTAATTCTCCTCAAAGACGCGGGCAAACTAGAGAGAAAAATAAACTGTTATTATAGGACTCCAAGCATGTCTTATATCTACTCAGTGTATATTAATTGCATGTGGATACAAAAGGCGGTGAGGGTGAGTGACAGACGTCGTTTGGTCAGAGTGACAGGGCTAATGAACTGATAACACGGTTTATTTGGCATAAAGTTAAGTATGGATTATGTTGAGAAATGTGAGTGTTATGCAATACCTATATGCAGGGCTGCCGGATGAGGTTCTGAGCACCTTGAAAAACAAATATACTGCTCCCCAACTTTGATGGAGCCAAACCTTCTCAATTACCATAGCATTTTTAAGGCCCTCTGTCACTCAGACCTTCCTGTTACCCACCACCACCGCCACCACCCTTATGAAACCCTGTCTGTCAGTCTGAAAATAATACAGCATTGCTTTATGGCAGCAGGAACAGAACAAAAATTTAACTGGGCTGCACCAGTAGGAGGCGCTTATGTTCCTTTTCTTAGCTTGTACTAATGTGGTTGAACTTGAAGTACTAAAACTATCCACATACACTATATTGCCAAAAGTATTCGCTCGCCAGCCTTCCCATGCATATGAACTTGAGTAACATCCAATTCTTAATCCATAGCATTTAATATGATGTTGGCCCACCCTTTGCAGCTATAACAGCTTTAACTCTTCTCAAGGTTTAGGAGTGTGTTCATGGGAATTTTTGACCATTCTTCCAGAAGGTCAGACACTGATGTTGGACCTTCTGGCTCGCATCTCTGCTCTAATGCATCCCAAAACTGTTCTATTGGGAACTTGACTGGCTGGCACAGACCTCAACCTGATACGGCAAAAACAGGGGAAGCTACATGTTCCAACTCTGAACATGTGTAACTTTTTAAATAAGGGACACAGTGGCTCAGCAGTTAGCAGTGTTGCTTCACAGCTCCAGGGTTGGGGGTTTGGAGTTCAAAAATCCAGTCTCTGTGTGGAGTTCACAGGCTCTCCAAGTGCTTTGTGGGTTTCCTCCCACAGTTTATACACATTGGCTGATTAGTGTGTCCACATTGTCTGTAGTGTCTGACTGGGTGTTCGAGTGTGAGGTTTTGCCCTGGAATGGGTTGGCATTTGTACTTGTTCCATTGGTGCCCTAGACAGGCTCCCGGACCACTGTGTACTCATGTACAGTACTCTATACAGAGTAATGAATGGGAAAGTAATAAATTACCTTTGGACTTCTTTAACTTGGGACATTTACAGTAGTACAGTGGTATACAAATTGAAACCGTTCCAGAGGCAAGTTTGTATTGTGAAACGCATTTTCCCAATGGAAATAATGTTAATGAAGATCATTCGTTTCGCCAACCCAAAGATTTTACCAATATTACCAATTTCTAACACTGGGCATTGGTGACTCAGTGGTAGGTTTCTCGCCTACCATGTGGAAGACCCAGGTTTGATTCCCACCCAATTCCCAAGCCTCAGCCACTGGATGCAGTGCTGGTCCCAAGCCCAGATAAAATAAAAGGGGTTCCATCAGGAAGGGCATCTGGCATAAAATCTGTGTCAAGTTGTGTGCGGATTAAATGGTCTGTTGTGGTGACCCCTCAACGGGGATCAATCAGATTTTTGCATATAAAACAAATTGTAACATTTAGAAAAGACATGCATATGAGCTAAAATGTGAATTAAACAGACATTAAACAATCACCTAACCTTAATTTATGATGAAGTCACTTATAAAACTCCAACACTATTGTACCTGTTGTCCAAAAACAGCAATGGTACCTGGTGCATTATTGTATTTTATTACTAATACAAAACCAGTTTTGTCATCACCATCTAACACTAGTGTGTTAGTGTGTATGTTTTCCCTTATATTTCTACCTGTATACTGATCCCGATCCCTTTTCTTGATGCTGCATATGTCTCAGTTTCTGGTTCTCACTTTCTCTCTGAAATGTATATTCCAGACCGGCAGCTCTCCAGGACCAGAGAGCAGTCATGGCTAATCTATTCCCCCGTCTCCGTCAGTACGAGAGAGCTGAAGTGCTTTTGAATGAAGTGGGCTGTACAGCGGATGATACTTAAACACAACATTTCGCAGGTAATCGACACGTCCTGAAGACAACAAATCATGTTTGATATGTTCAGAAACACAGGCTTAATTTGGTTAACAACTATAATATATGTAGTATGGAAGAAGCTAATTGAATCGAGTCAGCACGTGGGTGTTTTCAGAAACGTGTATTATTTCTTTGCAGGTGACATGTATAATTTATATTTTATTGTTACTTTATGGAAATATGATGTGTTGGTGCGGGGGGTGGAGGGTGGGGGGGTGCATTACATATATTAGTCTGGTCCCATGTGTGTATGACATCACCCAGATACCCCATTAGCTATGCATTATGGGTACTGTGGGATTTCCACCCCCCTCTCTCAATGAGTCATGTAAGCACAATGGATGAGATCATCTGGTTCCATTGCGCAGAAAATCATCGAATATCGAAAACACAAAATAGATAAAGGTTTAACTAGAAAATTACTATAGTTGTGTTACTGTTCAAGATTAATAAAGGTTGATGTTAGGATAAATTCACATTTCTTTTCACATTTCTGTCAAATGCATGGAGAAATTACTAAGAAAAAAATTAGTTGGAATGAACATCCTCATGAATTACATTTTAGTATTGTCAACTAGCATTGAACAAATGGATATTTTAAAAGTCATAAATGAGTTTTTAACGGAACAGTTCAAGATTTATTTTTTGACATTGACTTTACCAGATGATGGAGACCTGACTATGGTAGCACTTTGTCCTGTATACAAGGTCACAGGGGGCCTGGAGCCTATACCAGGTGACGTATGGCAAGAGGCATGGTTTCACTCTGGATGGGGTGCCAACCCATGGCAGGGCACACACATACACTACAGGCAATTTGGGAATGCCAATCAAACTAATTATGTCTTTGTACTGCATCACATTTACTTTCACAGAAGAGATCTCAGATGTTAAACAGGGTTTGTTTTGACCCTATTGCCTTGCCTGCTTTCCAATTCAATATTTCAGTAAATTGGTGTGGTTTTAGTGGCACGTCTTGTTATGGATGTGCATTTACCAGCATCGCCAGCATGTTCCCTAGTGGTCCAGTGGTAAGCATGCATAAACACTAATCAGGAATAACATTAAAAAGTAAAATATTATGCCTAATATAGTGTGGAACCCATGGAGTGTTTGTCTTTCACATTGCTTGGTTGCTCAATTGGATTGGGATCTGGGGAGTCTGGAGGCTGGGTTTCTGGCCTTGGGTGCTTTGTTTGCCAGGCCCCATGCATGGCAGGCTATGGTGCACTGGGTGTTCTTATACCTTTCTGTTGTGGCCAGCATTGACTTTTTTCAATAGGTTGTCCTTTTTCAGATAGACTGTCCTTTGGCCTAGGGCAGTGGCCTCTGACTCAATCGGCTAAGGTTACTGATCAGATGGTTGGGAGTTCGAGCTCCAGCACCGCCAATTTGCCACTGTTGAGCCTTTGAGCAAGGCCTTAACCCTGTCTGCTCCAGGGCTGCTGTATCCTGGCTGACCCTGCGCTCTGACCCCAGATTCCTATTTGGCATATGCCAAAAAATCCTTTCATTGTGCGGTAAGGTACATGAGAAATAACTGAATAATTATCATCATTTGGTCTCTAGGGGTATAAGTGAGCCTTGAATGCCCATGATCCTGTTACCAGTTTACTGGTATATAATTGATAATCAGTGTTATTCACTTCACCTTGCAGTGGAGTTAGTATTATACTGTAGCTCACTTGATTTAAATTACAGCGGAACTTCTGCTGTTATCGAAAATGAACCAAAACCTTCTGACAATCAGAATCAAGAACTGGTGTTATATGTGCTATAGTATACAGGGATGAATATACATTTGTGTCTGTATGGATTTTCTACTCATGTTAGTATTATCCTCTCTTCGCTTTAATCCCAACAATGACATGTGATGTCATTTCTCTATGTTGAAATGTCTATCAGGAGTAAGTCGAAGCTGCAGGATTCATGTTGCAATATTGACGTTTTACTGCTCATGAGATCTGATAAAGAACCTGGGACGAGCGTTGAAACATGTTCAGTTGATGTAAAAAAAAAAAACGCTGCAGTAACATTTCCATTTCCCAGCAGGCATGCATCAAGCCTTATCTTATCGAGCTACGTCAAAGAAAAGCCTCAGCTTATGAAAAAATATCTTTATCTGAGCATCATTTCTCACCTTGTTGTCTGAGATGTCACTGTGCAGCCAGGTAACAGTGCCTGAAAAGCAGTGTTTTACTGCAATTATGCCCATTATCTCGTCTTGCGGGGTGTCAGAGGCTGATTGTTGACACTCGTTCCTCCCCTGAGTGCGCGCTTCCTCTAATCACCTGTCTCGCATTCAGAGCATGCTAACGCTGCTCTTGTCTGGATGCAGAGCATGATAGCGCATTAGTGCAACCGCTATTGACGTTTCACCTTTGTCGCTGAGGGGCGAAATGTGCCGAACGCGACTTGTGCTTTCAAAGATGGACGGGTCAAGTGGAGTCGACCTTCGACCTCTGAGGATGAGCTGAGAACTTGAATATAAGATAACAGCACACTTTGTATATGCGTATGGTTGTGCAGTGACCGTTGACCCATGCATTGACCTGAAAAAAAATCTAATTAGCACTTCATGGCTATTGCTGACAGATTAGGTTATATGAATTTGTATTACAAAATGCAATTTTGGGGCGGTTAGAATATAAGTCTATTCTGTACTTGTGTGTACTGTATGTGCATGTGTGTGTGGTGGCCTCTGTAACATGTCCACGGAAACTCTATCTATTACAGTTTATATTTCCTTTACAGTAACAAGTCCCTTGAAAGCCATCTCACTGATTCCTGTAACGATTCACCATGAAACATATAAATCCGATCTGCTCTCATGGGATAAAATTGCAGTATATTCTTTGAAGAAGCATATGTGAAGTTTAATACGGTTACAGTATATTAAGCATTCAGCCAAATCACAATGACAAAAAAAAATAGGAAATATAGGGTCCTTACACAGCACTTTTAAATTCTCAACTCTCATTGGTCAGAAGGGTTAATTATTTTCCTATAGCAACAGCCTTGACAGTAGTATAGTATTAAAGGTCCCATATGTTACTATTTCTTTAACCAGTCTTAGAGCTCTCCAAAAGTGTGTTATTCAGTGTGTTAATCCAGTGCCGTTTCTGTGTCGGCTAATCCTGAGCCACACCCCTCCAGAAAACAGCAGAGATGAGCAACAAGCTGGGAGAGGGCGTCGTCTAATCTATATGAGGTCACAATAGGAGAAAATCTAATCGCCTTGTTTAAACTATGACCAGCAGAAAAATCCAAAAAGAACAAAAAGCAGAAAATGGGATTATGTTTGCACACACAATGGAAAGCCATCCAAATGTAAAAAAAAAACAACAAAAAAAAAACATGCATAATGGGTGATCTTTAATTCAAATCACATATTTTTACCATAATAAACTGCTAGTTCTAGTCAAATACTGTATATGTATGGATTTACAACAGTATGATGTTGTTTAACAAATAAATGTTTTATAGCGCCCTATAAGGAAACGTTTATGTAACATTTATAGAAGGAAACTCTAGTTTTTAGCACATTTTTTATTTTTATTAAATACAAAATATTGTATACCAATTCACCAATTAAATAAATGGTGTTCGGTGCACTCGTGTTCGGTGTTCGGCAAATCATTTCTTCCTACTGTAATAATAAATTCACAAAAATTTAATTTTTTCTATATCATTATACCTTTTAAACCATATTTACTGACTTCCTCTATTCATAAGTGTGCATCGTCTTCATCACTCTAGCAGCAATAACGATGAAGATTTACACTCCAAGGTCTCTTTTAAGACCTTGGGAAACATATAGGCTTACTAACTACAGTATCTAGCATGCTAACTACTGTAGCTAGCAACATACTCTACAATTTGAAGTACCATTCTGTGATGTACAGATGATGTACAGATGATGGAATAATGACGGAACTGAGAAAAGTGACATATTTAAATATAAACAGATTTATCCACAATTTTGTTAGTGTAATGCATTGCAATTTGCAGAGTAAACCTGTTGTAGGACTTATTGCAGGAAATTTTACTCCATTTTCTCTCCGGCTCCCATTACGAGAGGGTAAAGCGTAACCCAGGACTACCACAGATCCCACCCAAACAAGTCCTAGAGGAATTTAACACACTTGGAGGAAAGCGCTATCCACCCTCTTCCACATACATGAGCTGACATGATTGGTGAATTTTTCTGAGATTGACTTTGGAGAAGGAGCTCATCTATGAAGCATGGCAAACGTCTTCTTCCTTATATGAAAATCATCAGATCGGAATAAAGAAATAATTGGCATTTACACATACAGTATGTAAATTTACTTACTTACCTGGTGTGTGATTTCTCAGATAAGTCATATATTTTTAAATTTGATTATTTATATAAAAGTATACAGTAGAAACACATTTGAATCATTCAAGTGTAAACTCTACATTTTCCACTTCCTACTTGTACCTGCTTAAGGTTGGAAAATGGCAACGAACCAAGAAAACTGATATTTGTATTATAATATTTGTAAAAAATATTAAAAGCTTTTACACTTAACCCCTACCTCCACTATTCCATGTGTAAAGGCTGGACACGCCACTCATTTTTTTCATAAGGAATCTTTCCAGTTCCTTATAAGTCAATAAGGTCATGACTATGAATTAATAGTTTGGCTCAAAGACCTTACCCATTACCTCTTGAATTATCAGATTGCAATGCCTTCTGGGAAGCCAATGCTCCTGAAGTCTGGTCTTTCTCACTTGATTCCTCAGGCTGTGGCTGATGTGTGTCCTCTTAATATCAGTGATGCAAAATTGGTCTCGATTAAGCCACATCACATGTTCCAAGATGACAGATTTCATTTATGGTCAGCGATAGTATAATCGAGGCAAAAATCATAAAGCCCACTTCAAGCCATTTTAACTGTCACTGAAGTCTCTCCATGTTACAGTGCTACTTAAACATGTACTGTACATCAGTACATGTTTAATGAAAGAATTATAATGAAAGAAATAAAGGAAGAAAGAAAAGATTAATCAAAATGATTCAATAAATAATCAAAAACACAAATAAAAACTAAAAAAAGAAGGAAAGACATACACATGTAAAGAAAGTAAACAAGAAAGTAAAAAGTAGAAAGAAAATGCAGATTGAATGAGTGTAAAAAGAAAAAAGAAGAAGAAAAGGATTATAATAATTGATGAATGACAGTGAGGTGGTTAAATAAAGAAACACAGAAGAAAGGAAAGTAAAAAAGAAAGACAGAAATAAATTTTAAAAAGTAATTAGGAAAGAAAGAATTAAAGCAAGTAAGAAAAAGAAAGAAAGAAAGAAAGAAAGAACAAAAGATATAAAGTAAAAGGAAAGAAAGCAATTGATTAATTAAAAAGGATAAAATAAACAATTAAAAGAAGAAAAAAGAAAGATTTAAAGAAAAAAAATAAGAAAGAAAAGGTAGAATAAAAGAAAGAAAAAAGAAAGAAAGAAAGAAATTGATAGGTTGTTAAAAATGAATATAGAAACAATTAAAGAAGAAAGACAGACTTAAGGAAAGTAAGAAAGAAAGAAAGAAAGAAAGAAAGAAAGAAGAAGAAAAAAGACAGACAGAAAGAGAGAATTTAAGAAAGTAAGAAACGATAGAGGAAGACAGACAGAAAGAAAGAAAGAATTAATAAACAATTAAAAAAGGAAAGTAAGTCAAATTTAAGGAAAGTAAGTAAGAAATCAAAAAAAGGAAAAAAGACAGCATGACAGAAAGCAAAAAGAGAACAGAAAAAAAGAAAGATGATATTGAATAAAAGAAAAAGAAATTATTAAAGAAGTAAAGAAATAGACGGGAAGAAATTAGAAGAGAAAGGAGAAGAATTGAAGAAAAAAAGGGGGGGGGGGGGGAGAAAAGGTCACCCGTGCTCTACACCTCGCCTTGTTGCGTCCTTGTCATTTTTTTCATTCATTATTTCAGTTCCGCAGGGTGGCTCCATACCCGGCGCGATGACTGATGTAACTGGGAGCCAATAGGATTTTAGAGTGGGTGGGATTACGGGTTGAGAAAGGCACGTGAGAGCCAATCGGATCCCGCGGTTTGAAACGATCACGGTGGAGGAGTGTACTTTGGTGCGTATGTGTGTGTGTGTGTGTGTGTGTATGTATGGTGAAGTGTGCGCGTGCATGTGTGTGTGTGTGTGTGTGTGTGTGTGTGTATGTATAAATGGCCGTGCAGCTCTCTCTCTCCTCCGCATGTTAGACTTTCTCCAGCGATGTGGCGTGTCGGTGCGGAGCAGCAGCACGCAGCTTGCTTTCTTTAACTCCTCCATCCTTCCATCCATCTCTTCATCCTTCTTTTCCTTTCTTTTTTTCCCCTTTTTTTGCGTTCCCCCCCTTTCCCCTGCTTGTGTCCCTTTATTTTGTGTTCAATAAACACTTCATTTGAATCATTTTTTGAGCCTTGGTTCTTATTTTGAATTCTTAACAATATTCCTTGTTTATTTGTTTGTTTGTTGTTTATTTATTTCATGCTGCCGATTTGCAGATAAAGAGAACGCGGATTGGTGCTCGTGCTCAGTGTGGCTTTATATTACTATTATTATCATTATTATTATTATCATTATTATTATTAATACTGGCTTTGAATTTCTCTCTGGACCTCGCCTAACTTTGCCTTTATTCACACGGTAAGCTCCGATTATTCATTGCTTATTTATTAATTAATCAATTCATTCATTCATTTACAGAACAGGCTCGTGCGTTTCTTTCTTTAAATGTGACCTGAGGTGTGTGCGCGTGTGTGTGCGCGCGTGCGTTTGTGCGTGGCTTTTTACAATGGAATATGACAGCTCGGGACCTGGAATAACCGCGCGCGCGCGCGTGTGTGTGTGCTGCGCTGATTGTGCATGCTGTGCGGCGCGTGCATCGTGTGAAAAGCGTGCATGCTGTATGCATGCATGATCAGTACCTGATATAACATAAACACTTATACTAATAATACTACTATATATCTTTTTTTTAATGGAATATTTATATTTATTATTGTATAGAATGTCACATTAATTATGATTATTATTATTAGCACTATTTTGGTATAAAAATGAGAACATCATGGCATGCAGAAGATAAGATAAAATAAGATAAGATGATTCCCTGAACCCCCGAAGCAGCTCAACCTAGAGGTCACCTCCATTTCATTTCATTTCATTTCATGCAATATAGCGATTAAATAAACTGAACATTAGTCTATTTTCTTAGGCAGCATGGCATCTGTGGTGTTTATCTGTCTATCCATATCTACCTCCAAGCACCAATCTTTTTTATTTTATTTTATTTTAGTTATTTTGTCGCGTTTTATAGTCCAAGGAGTGTTCAATTCCTTTTAAAAAAATTCAGCATCCCTTCTTAAGGCTTCATATAGAAGTTGAATATATAAGCTGTTGTATTAAACATATGCTTACTTCATTAGGCAGCTTTAAATAGTAATATGCGTGATGATGATGATGATGATGATTAATATTATTAATATTATTTACATGTATGATAAAGACACTAATATGTATAAGAATGTTTTATACTCTATAGTATTGTAGTGAGATGATGTGTTTGTGACTAAACGTTCATTATCTCCATGATATTTCACAGCATATATGATTAAATGCCATTTCAGGTCATGCAAACTATAAAAGGGCGGCATGTTGGCTTAGTGGTTAGCACTCTCAGGGTCTGTGTGTGTATGGAGTTGGCATGTGCTTGGTTGGTTTCCTTCGGGTGCTCCGGTTTTCACCCACAGTCCAAAGACATGGAGGTTAGGCTAATTGGTGTTCCCACATTGCCTGTAGTGTGTGAATGCGTATGTGAATATTGACTGGAGATCCTACAACAGTGGGTAAAATGGGAATAAATACAATGGTAACCACTACTGGCCTCCATGGGCCCTAGTTGGATTATAGAGGCTCCTAGATGGATGGATGGAAACTGTAAACGATTAGATTTCCCACAAATACATAATCTCATTACCATTATCTCATATATCTAATTATCCCGCCCACTTTTAACTCACTTTATTTTTTATCATGACGAAGGAGAACTCTGATCCTGCGTTCTGATTGGCAGATCTAGGTGATTGTGTGTCTCTTGATTGGCTAATTGAAAGGGATATTTATGATATTTTTTAAGAATGTCACATTAATTGCTATTATTAACCCTATTTTGATGAGATGAGAACATTAGAGCATACACATGACAAGATAAGGATAAGATGATTCCCTGAACTCCTGAGGCAGCTCAACCCAGATGTCGCCTCCATTTCATCACAATAAAGCTATTTTCTTAGAATGTTTAATACTCAATAGTAATTGTGATTTTAAGATTCAATATCTGCATATCATTTCACAGCATGTATAACATTACTGGTGATTAAGTATTATTTCAGATCATGCAAACAGAAAAGATTGGACTTCATCTCATTATCTTATATATCAAATTTATTCACTTTATCCAATCAGGACAAAGAAGTATTCTGATCCTGTGTTCTGATTGGCAAATCTGGCCAATCCTGATATTTATAATATAGAATGTCACATTAATTAGTATCATTAATACTATTTTGGCATTGGAATGTGACATACAGATGGAAAGAAACATTGGATAAGATGATTCCCTTAACCCCTGAGGCAGCTCAACCTAGAGGTCACCCCCATTTCATTGCAATAAAGCAGTTTTCTTGGAAAGAATGTCTAAAGCTCTATAGTACTTGACTCAGAATAATTATTTGTGATTTTAGTATGTATTATACCACTTCACAGCACATGTAACATTATTGTTGATTAAAAGTGCCTTTTTGGGTCATACAAACTTAAAAAAAAAAAAAAGCCTTCCCACAAATACATGGTCACATTATATTATTTTTCCTCCACTTTATCATTCCACATCAGCCAATCTCAATTTAAGACGTTTTACTTCTAATTAAGCCTTAATCTAGTATTTGAATTGCAACACCTGAATCAGGAAGTATAATCATCACGGTGACTACTCATCCCGCCCACTTTTTAATTAATTTATCCAATCACGACAAAGAAGAACGCTGATCTTGCATTCTGATTAGTTGATCAGTGTAATAGTGTGTCTCTTGATTGGCTAATTGACATGCCAGTTTATTTAGGCTCGTCGGTTTTTTCGCGCCTCTGCTTTCACTCTGAGTGCGGCTTTGAGCTATCTTTGGAGTTGCTTTTAAAGTAAAAGGAGAACGCTGCGTTTGGGTTAAAAAAAGGTAAGAGTGGTTTTAGCGTCAGAAAACTTATTCGTTTGTAAAGCTGTGGTGTATAATTTAAAATGGCGTCTGTTTTTAAATTTTAACGGTTGCTGTGTAACGGTAATAAAGCTAACGCTGACCTTTATTTAGTTTAATAAATAATTTTAGCCAGGTTGGTTTTTAGTGTGTTTGGTGCTAATATTTCCAACTGAAAATGAGTATTTTTATTTTTTTTAATTTTTATTAAACATAGTTTCAAATACGTCCCCAGTCTCTTTACGCAAGGCACGTGCACTACGTAATTGATGACGAAATGACGTCCCACACCCTGCGTAGTGCACCACGTACTGAATAGAATCCATTTTAATTTATTGTTTTTCCACTTTATGATCAACAATGTCATCTATATGAATAGATACCACTAACACATCTATGTGGAATGATGGATTAAAAAAAAAAAAAAAAAAGTAAGCTGCATCGTCAAACGCTTCACCTGGTTACGGTTCAGCGCTTTGCAGTTCTCGTCTCTGATTGGTCAGATGTTGGGACGCATGCGCAGAACTGATCATAGCGCGTTTCAATATGTGGCGCGTTTCGACAATACACCATACCCCGCTGAAACGAATGTATCGTTGCTATGACAACGGCTAATTCATACGATGTATGGATTCTAGTGCTAATGTTTGTACACATGCTAATGAATATTAAGTACTTATAAGAGTGAATCAGTAAAACTAGTTTTCTTTATCGCTTATATGCAATGAAGTGATATAATTTTTTCGTTCTTTGTTTTTTTTGTCGCTGCATAACTGTTTGGGTCACTTGCTAATGGTGTTAAGCTAACAAGTTTGCTAGCTTAGCATGGACATCCTGTATCTAAAGGGTCATTCTGTCAGTTAAGTCTCTGGTCAGAGTATTGAGGTAATTTTATTTCAGCTGAAACATCACATCCTGAGGTTTTGTTCCTGTTCTACCACAGGTTTTTATTTGTTTTTAAATTTTTTAAAAAGTGTTATTTCTGCATCATGCGTTTGAAAATTTTTGTACCCATTTAATATTGTAGAATGTTCAAGAAACAAGTTGCATCTTATGAGTCGTGTGGGTGTTTTTTATTATTTTTTTGTCCCTAAAAGTTGACATACGTGGAGAAAGTGTAAGACTTTTTAGCAAAATTTAGCTTAGTTTGTTAGCATACTCATTGTTTTTCCTTGAATGAAAGCTCAACTTTATTAAAAATGTAAACTTCTTAAAAAAAAAAAAAAAAAAAAAAAAAATATATATATATATAAAAAATATATGAATTAACGTGTGAAGCCTGAAATTAATCTT
>JAQMYG010000013.1:14338419-14348940 GCA_030014215.1 Clariallabes teugelsi
CGGGGGACTTTTAACGAGTACGAGTACTTTAGAAAATGTGGTATCGAGGCCGATATCGGTATCGGTGCATCCCTAGTTTGTGATGAAAACCCCCCGAGAAACCTTGAGAGGAACCGAACGCAACCCATCCTCATTATATACAAGAGAGAAAAAAAAATTATTCCGAGGCGAGTTCTTGAGGCGAAAATTTTTATTGCGAAATGTTTCCCCATAGGTACTGATGTAAATGCAGATAATCCATTCCAGCCACCCAAAAATATTACCAATTTCCAACACTAATCATATTTTTGCATATAAAAACAACTTTTTAGAAAAGACGTGTAAATAAACTAATATGAAAGACATTAGGCCTCACTTTAACCTTAATTAAAAAAACAAAAACATATTGAAAGCGACTCGCATTTCTTCTTGCTACCATGGTGCACAAAATGCCAAAACAACCCCCCAAAAAATGTAAACTCCTTTGCTTGTCTTTGTTAAAACTAATTTTGAACGGATCAGACGTAAGCGCAACTTATCACTTACATCTTTTACTTCCTAGCTTAGCTTCCTATGCTGAGGTAAATTTCTTGCAAAATTCAATTCTTAAGGCGAAGATTCGTCAGTTCGTATGCCGAGGTACCAGTGTACATGTGCGTATACGGATCATGTAAACCGATCATGATGACCAGCATTGCCCTCTTCCCGTTAATCAGTCTGGTGCTTGTGGGAATGACTGATGTTTCCCCATAACACTGTTCATTTTTATTCTGGGTGTATATACCACGAGGTTTGTGCTCCACATGACATCACACCCATATGTGAGCCTTCCTTGAGTCATTCCTTCAAAGTTGTCTTTGGAGCATGAAGATTTCCCTTCACTGGAAGCCAGAGGGCCAAACACGATCCAGCATGAAAGCACAAAGTTCTGGAAGGACTGGTAGAACATCGAGCCTTGACCTCAAACCTGATGAAGTGGAACACTGAGTCCACCAGACCTCCCCTAACGCTTTTGTAGCTGAATGAGTCAGGGTCTAAAAAGAACAGCAGAGAACGGGATGTTCCAAAGGCCTAGATAGCTTGATGGTGAGGTGTCGGCAAATATTTGGCTATAGACTATCTGTCACATCGGATGATATCGCTTAAACTCGAGGCTTGCAGAAAGCCGTGATGTAGTGAAGGTGGGTGTGTCTGTACCTGAATACCAAGTCTGGGACACTACGAGTCAATTATCAGAATTTGCTCGTTTGGGGTAGTAAACCTGACTCACGTTAATGTGGTCTTGATGATCCACGCCGGCATATGGTTGTATTTTAACAATAAAGCAATTTGGGAAATGCACTCGTGCACATACTCACCAACCCACGGCGCTTCCGTTTTTTTTTTTTTTTTTCCCCCACCCCCTTTTTCTCCTCCCTGAGAATCTCCAGAAGGATCTTATTCTGTAAATCGTTTGTCTTCTGTATACTGGGAAGCAGTTCTCTTTCAGCGAGGCACATTTGGGGATCCCAAAAAAAAAAAAAAAAACACAACCCAAAACCAGACAACACTCTCTCCACCCAGAGTAGGATTTCCTGTGTTGCTCTTTTTGCTGTATTATTTTTTTTTTTTTTTCCCTCTTTGGATTGGACGGTGCGATTTTTGGCACGGCGTCCTCTCTGCAATCTCACCGTCTGTGCTGATCATTAGAAGGTTTCGCTTTAGCGGAGGAGGCTGAGCTGAACCTGACCAGCAGCTACATCTTGGCTGTGGAAATTGCATCGCTACCATGTGGTGGAAGGGAGTGGGTGTCGAGCTTTATTTTTGTTTTTATTTATTTATTATTTCGCAGGCAGATTTGAGATTTTGAAATTATTCAAGAGAACAGAGATCTTCATTGCTCAGCCTGATGAGTCATAGCAGCAGTCTGATTCCCCACCACCATCCAGTGTCTATTAAAATAAAAACGTCCATCATATCAGGCCAGAGGAGAAACTTTGCTTCTTTTTTTTTTTTTTTTTTTTTGTGTAGTCACTTCAATCTAGTATGAAGGACGAACAGAAAGGCAAGACGGATGATTTAGCCTTGTATTGTTTGGATACTGTTTGAAATTCCGTCTGATCGGCTGTTGCTATAATCAGCTGCCTTTAGCGCACTGCCATCTTGTACTCGTTAAATGTATTAATGTATACTGTACCGTATTTCCTAATACGCAGATTACCTGGGAAGAACATTTTGAAATGCGAGTTGAATTTCAATTTCACTATACAGCAAGTCCCCGACTTATGAACATTTTGAATTACGAGATTTCCGCAGATAATAATCGATGACAAATGATAAATGTCTGTCCTGTAAAGCTGTCCTGATGGTGAACAATCCTAATTTCGGAAAATCCTCAACGAGACGGAGTTCACAGTCCAATACAGTGGAAAACAGTTTCGAGACAGAATGACAAAACAGTTCACAGTCCGAAACGGCTCTGAGACCAAACGGCGTGTGTTCAAACGTGCAGTAAACCTCATGTGGCATTGTCCTCCTTTCCGGGTTCTCTTTAAGCGAGGTCAGCTGACCCCGCTGTGTCACCGCAATTCCCCTTGCGATTTGGACGTGCAGTCTCGCAAGAGTATAATGCGAGACTGCACCTCCAGTCGGACTTGCGAACGAATCCAACTTATGAACGTGCTCCCGGATCGTAACTCGTCCGTATGTTGGGGACTTGCTCTATATATTACATGACTGGTTTTCTGAACATGATCAATCTGAGCGCTCATGAAGGAAATGACTGAAGTGGTAGTGGTTTCTGAAAATACATTTTGAATTAGCATTTGTGTAGTGTTTTTAGTTCTAGTGTAGCGCTAATAAAGCGCCGTCATTAAGGAAACGTTTCACGTGCCACTGATGTATGCAAGTAAATATCGAAGACCTGTGGGTGCTTCATTGGGTTATTGGGATCAGCCATTTAAAGTGTTTGTGTAGGTATTTATTTATAACCATTTTAACCAGTAGCACACGCATTCAATTAAGATTTAAGGAAATATACCAAGTTTAAAACTTTTCATGTAGGTTATAAGGAAACTGAAGAGTAGAAACTTTTTCATTTCTTAACCTAGCATTTGTCCTCTCTCCCACAATTGTCCTGCTATCTTCGCTCGTTATAGCGTGCAGCACATGGAATAAGAACAAGGTTGCATCAGTGAAGAAACGAATCGAAACTCCGCATCGAACGTTTTTAAATAAACACACACCAGTCACTTTGTATTTGGCGAGCCAATCATGGCTACTCATTAGTAAACAACGAGGGCGGGCATTTCATTTTAAATACCAGAATTTCTGTATTTTTAAGAGACAGTCTGTTCCTCTCATCACCTATAATGTGTGCTGAATAGTCTCTCGCTGTCAGGGCTGAACTCGGGCTGCCTCAGACAGGGCTGGGAACCGCTTTTCATTTCTCTCTTCAGTATTATTTTTGTGATAACGGTTTTAGGCTTTTTATTCTCTGCAGTTTAAGGCTCAAGCTTTTTCAGGGCTTCTGCTGTAGGTGGCTGAGCGAGGGTCGAGATTCTGCCGTTGTGTACAGTACAACTTTTTATACTCGGATTGTTAACGGCGCAGTTTTTATTAATACGATTTGTGGCGTTAAAGCTTTTGGCAGACGTTCTTTCACATGGTTTTGCTTTAGAGGGGGAAAAGAAAACAGCTTTGTATTGCAAATTTGACGTCTTTTAAAGAGACTGGTGATGAAATGTCGCTTGTATATTTTGAGATCAATTTAATGTGACTATATAAACCACAATATCAGATCCTGCTTGTGTTTGTATTCCAGGCCAGAGTCTCGGATACGGCTTCGTCAACTACGTGGATCCCAAGGACGCGGAAAAAGCGATCAACACCCTGAACGGACTGCGACTACAAACCAAAACCATTAAGGTAAGAGGAACACGCGCAGAGAAATGAGTCCTGTGAACGTGGAAAAACAGATGAGCGTCAGCTTCTTTTCCTTCTCAGCACCTGGTGTATGCTGTAACACTGTTTATATACAACACACGCACACACACACTGCCTTCTCTCTCTCAGTTAACAGACATGTTCAAGTACTGTATTGAAGAACTGTTTTTTCAGGTTGGCATGTAAGCAGTAAGACACTCTTTCAAATCACAACTTTTAGATTTTGTATTTTTTTTAATGAGAATAAAACGCTGGAACAGCAGCAGGCTGTACTTGTTAATTTTTTTTAATGTATTTTAAAACACTCGACAGAGGAGAGGAAAAGAACTCCAGTCCTGCTGTTCTTTTTAGAAGTGCTGATGTTTGGCGTGCGATTAATCTGCGAGTGTTACCGGAGAAAACAGCGTTAAGAAAGCGAGATGATGTGGGATAAGACGGAGCAAATGAGGTCAGAGGTCAGGAGGAGGAGGACGACGACGAGCGAAAGCGGAGTTTACAGCGGCGCATTCTCTTCATCCGCCGTCTAGAGGACGTAAAGCCGAGAAAAGCGCAGGCGAGTTCGGTGGCGTTTATCGATCGCGTTTAAGGCTCCGTTCTGAGCTTTAATTAAAAGCAGGCATTTTTTATTTTTTTAAATATCGACGTGGCTGAGATTACGGAGCCGAGCCAGCGCCTCGCGTCTGCCAGCGTTCTAATTAAATTTAGGCAGATAAGCAGCGTGCGCTGTCACCCAGGCAGAGCTGCTGAGAAGGCGCACACACACACGAGAATAAGAGTGTTTTTTGTTAGAACCGGAGCCGTTTTACAGTTCTACATAAAAAGATGTTGCCAAGTTTTTCCAAAACAATTTATTTAGTGTTCGAACGTTAGTGATTCTTATCCACGTTCACTTCTCGCTCTTTATCACGGAGGAACGAGTTCAGCACCGCAATGCAGAATGTGCGCGCGTGTGTGTGGGGTCCGTGTTAAACCAGGACAGTAGAGTGTGTTGTACCCTATATACACGTGATATAAATAGTAAGGTTTAGGATGTGCGTCGAGTTAGCGATTGTAGTTGTGTGGCCTAAATAGTGATGTGTCAAACGAATCAACGGATTTAAACTAAAAATTTTTTTTTAAAAAGTTATTCATGGTTTAATGCAATACCGGTTTCAAACTGAGACGTTAATTCTGTACAGGTAGTCCCGGATTTAAGTACATTTATGTTATTAATTTCCACATAACAGACTGCGGTTCTACTTCCTGTTCAATCATGGCTGTAGCTCATGTGAATTATACAAAAAGTAGACACTGCAGTGCACCAAATTTTCAGAGTGTAATTGAATGTATAAAATATCTAAAGTCCGGTTTATTGATTGAGTGTGTGCGCGGAAGAAATGAGTCGGCCTCACCGGGTTTTACCGAATCAGTCCGGGAGCATGAGGATAGAAAACGTCTGCCCTGTAAAGCTGTCCTGATGGTGAATAATCCTTATTTCGGTAGAAAATAGAAAAATAGTGTCCGGGATTTAAAGACGCAGAGTCAAGAATACACTGTGAGATTAATGTCCTTAGGCGTGGTTACGGTTTGTGTGGGGAAAGGCAACAGGGATTTAGTCAAATTGGCTTCGTATATATCCGTGTCAAAGGTGCATCTGACTTACCAACAAATCCGACTTACGAACATGCTCCTGGAACGTAACGTTCTGTGACTTGCCTGTATATATATTTTTATTCAACTGTACATGCGCTAGAGGTTTACTAGTTATTAGTTACTTATCAAATTGCTAGCCATAGAAGTATTTATTGCAATGGGAACAAATGCTGATGTACTCCTGAGAGTCCAGTATCTCAGGGGAAACCTAAAAAAAAAAAAAGAAAGTGAAATACAACCTTACACAAAATGCCCATTTTGATTGAGAACAAAATAAAGCTGTGATGCTGGTCTTGTGACTCTCAGGAAGAGAGAGAGAGAGACACACTGTTTCTATACCCGGTTTAAACTACGTTGACTGATCGATCAGATAAGGTCGACTGTCGCAGCATCATCAATCCAGAAAACTCGACAGGAATCACTCGTCTTGTTCCCGGAGCTGTCTTGAGTTAGTGATGCTAGTTGTCTAGATAACGTATCTGAAATGAGAGAGCAGTGTTTCTCAAGTATGTTCTCTTGGCTTTCAGTAAACCAGGACCCGTATTCACAAAGCTTAAGCCTAAAAGTTGCTCCTAGTGATGAAATTCTAAGACAATTCTTAGAATTCTGAAATTTTCTTAGAATTTCCACTTAAATTTAGGACAATCTTAATCTTATCCCTAAAAATAGCTCCAAGGTAACAATTAAGAGTAGAGAGGAGGACTTTTAAGAGGCTTAAGAGTTTCTATAGCAGAGGACAAAATGGCGAAAAAAGAAATATTCTCCAAACACTGAACGTAAAGCTAAAAGTAAACACTGCTCTTCTGTCCAATTTGGTTTTCTTGTTGTTTTACTTCCTTCCATCTCTCTTGGATTGTTGGCTACATACCATCCAAAAGTGCAACTTAAACAAACTGTCTTATGTAAATTGGTAAAAGCTGAGCCATTTTGCTCCCATCAATCTATAATGGATTACAAGTAATAAAATCAGTCCGGCAAATAAACGTAAGAACTTAAATAATAGTAACTACTGTGTGGAAATCGGCTGCTTCAAAAGTAGACTTTTGAACCGATTTGGCTGTTTAACTTTAAGATATTTAGCCTACAACAGAAACTTTGCATAATGTAGCCTGTAGCCATAATTATGCAATTTCTCAGGTCTCAATTTGTCAGGTGTCATTTTTTTAATCAACCAATCACAGTCCTTGAATTGCTGCATTATCCCTAGCAACAGGGTCGACCACACCTCCTCAGTAAGATAAAGGTTTTTGTACTTTCCTTACTCAGAGTTGCTCTGAAGTTTTCTAAATCACTTTTAGTCTAGGACTCCCAGCTAGGACTTTGTAGGCTAAGATAGGAGCTCTCTGAGAGAATTCTAAGAAGCTTTTTGAATACGGGCCCTGATTTTTAACCAATCAGCCTTTTAATTTATTCCTTTTTTTAAATGGTTGAGAACTGCTGGTGTAAGCTTATGGAGGAAACCATGCTGAAACGGGTATTAACCATAATCTAATAAAAGATGCTGTACGCTACAGAGCAAGCAGTTCAGGCGTCATTTTAACTGAACTCATCGAGATGTGCAGCATGCCTGCAAGTCGTTTTTCGCCAAAAAGCAGCTCGGCATATGCTCGTGTGTTGTCGGTGCCCGTGCGTGAGCCGAGGGATCCGGTCCGCGTTCTGAGAGGTGTCGCAGTCTCGTTCGTTTTTTTACATTTATTTTTCTTATTTTTTTTCTAAATATCTCCATCTGTTCCGTAAGCTTTTTTTTTCTCTTCTTCACTCGATAGACAGTGGTGGATGAGTGTGATTGTGTCGTTAGCTTAGAGGCTCAGAGGAGTGAGAACGTGCTATTGTGGGCCTGTCAAAGCCTCGCGCTCGTGAATTTTCCAACATTATTATGAAGAATGAAATCCGTTTCACAGAGAGAGCAAGAGCAAAGATGGAGCTTGACGACTTTTCGCTGAGTCGGGGGTGGGGCGTGTGGGGGGTGGGGCAATAAACCCTGGAAATAAGTGACGCTCGAGTACAAGCAAGGCGTTTAACCGTTTAGAGGACGCGTTATCTCAGACGTCACTTTAGTAAGAATGTCTAGACTGTCAAGAATGGTATAGTCGTGGTTCATGAAGTTACTTCTCGGAGCATATTTCTTTTTCTTTCCTTTATTTTAACGCTTTATTATTATTTTATTTTATTTTTTTTTCTGTAAAAAGTTGAGAATTAAAATCCTGGTGTCACAATGTAACGAGATCACCTCAGCTCGGTTATAAAAATTTTTTTTCTGTTTTTTGTTACAATTTTAAATCTTAAAAAAAAAAAATTCAAAAGTTGATTAAATGCATCCCGTTTCTTAGAACAAGTTTTCTCACCTAAAAACCAAGCGCAGCATTTAAACCATACAAACTGACTTCATATACAAGAGTTTAAATTTAGCAGAAAAGCCTCATTGTTACTGAGCAGCGCGTGTCTCCATCATCCGACATAATTATTTCTAAACAAACTCGTCAAATATTTCACTCCTACCACACGGGATGAAAGTGTAAATAGTTGAGTGCGCCACCTGTAGGGTTATAAAAGCATGGCGATGTGTTACCGCCTCAGTGAGCGTGCAGGGTGTTCAACAAAAAAAAAAAACGTAAACTATAAAACGTGTTGAAAGTGTTGAAAAAAATTGCTTGAGTGACAAGAGACATGACTACTGTGGTGAATTATTCTGTCTTTTTATTATTATCATATAAGGTGAAATGTCACTGCAGCTGCTGTAAACTGTAGTGAATAGGGAGTGTGGTTTAGGATGCATCCACAGTGAACAGCTGATGGTGTGGTTTGGGACGCGCCCACTCAAAGCTGGGCGTTTAATAAACTTTCAGTTTTGATTGCAGTTCTAGATTTTTAAATAACTTTTCGCAGCGATCGTCTTGTTTCTGTTAGAAACCCATCTCATGCTTTTGCTTAAGGCAGTCTCCCGTCATCTCTCACTAAACTCACTCTCTCTCACCCAGGCTGTGGTATTTATCACCAAGGTCAAATAAAGTTTGTTTTATCTGAAGTTGAAGTCAGTAATTCTTTTAGCCATGAGATAAAATACGAGCATTAACCAAGATTTATTTTTTTATTTTTATTTTTTTTAAGTTTATAAAGCGTAAAACTGCTAAGGTGTGCTCGTTCCTTCCAGGTGTCCTACGCCCGTCCGAGTTCGGCGTCCATCAGAGACGCTAACCTGTACGTGAGCGGGTTGCCCAAGACCATGACGCAAAAGGAGCTGGAGCAGCTTTTCTCCCAGTACGGACGCATCATCACCTCCCGAATCCTCGTCGACCAGGTGACAGGTCAGCCAGTTACACCTGATCATTTTCACATCAAAAACAAAAGAACACCCAGTTATGTGAAAGCCCTATCGTTCTGTTAATGTCCACACTGGAACAGATCCAGACCTGCTGCTGGAGGACATTACAGGTGCTGCTGCTGCTTCTGCTGCTTAGTTTCCAGAAATGGCTGCCTCGGTCATAAATATGCATGGACAGATAAAATGTGAAATGGTTTTTGGAGCGGAGAAAGGCAGAGTGGTTAATGAAACCCACCTTCTCTCTCTCTCTCTCTCTCTCTCCCTCTCTCCATCTTCTTCCCCTGAGGTGCAGCTTTAATGCCTGTTTCACAGCAAGCTTTAAAATGAATTTACAGTCAGACTGATCTCCATTTCCAAAATGCCTAGTCTCTCTCTCTCTCTCTCTCTCTCTCTCTCTCTCTCTCTCTCTCGTGTCTAACTGGCTCACGTTTTTTTTTTCTTTTTTTGTGTTTGTGTTGAGAGACGGAGTGCGTTCGTCTTCACTTTTTTTTAAGCTACAGCCCTGTCCATTTTAAAGAGCTTTTTAAGACAACTGAAGAGAATAAAATGTTAAGGATGGGGGAAACTACAGTATGTTAAAAAGCCGAGAAGGAAGACAGTGAAGGGAAGGTGCTAGAAGCGCCACTACTTTTTCGCGGGAAAATATTTTGTGAAGGTTATTCGTTCAGTCAGTCTTGTTGGTTGGTAAATTAATCTAGTAGTTTCTAATTAAGCTTTCTTTCTGTTCTTGCTAAGATCTTCTTGTTCACAGGATTGTCGGCTAAAAAGAAAGATGGATAATGGTAGATGTGGGAAACGGAGTAATGATTTAAGTAAGGAACTGAAAAAAGCAGAAGCAACAGAAATCCGTAAATTATTGCAGATATGCTTAAAACTGTGGGACGACCAATCGGAGAAAGCTTGGCCGTGCATTTATTTATTTTTATATTTACAAATTTCTATTAAATTTTTCAGGCGTGTCTCGAGGTGTGGGTTTTATCCGCTTCGATCGGCGCGTGGAGGCTGAAGAGGCCATTAAGGGGCTGAACGGGCAGAAGCCTCCCGGAGCCACCGAGCCCATCACGGTGAAGTTCGCCAACAACCCGAGTCAGAAAACCAGCCAGGCTCTGCTCTCGCAGCTCTACCAGTCTCCGAACAGGAGATACCCGGGACCGCTCGCCCAGCAGGCTCAGAGATTCAGGTAACGTCCCTGAAGGGGAAAGGGTTTAGGTTGAGCTGTTGAATGATGTTTGATCAGCTCTCAGTATAATTACAAAGACGACGATGTGTAAAAGTTTAGCGAGAAAGTTGTGTTTAGCTTCTTATCCCCCCTTCACTTCGTTCTCTCTCCTTATTTTAAAAGTGACTCAGGCTGAAGGACCGGGTCAGGTATAATTAATGTAACACGTATAATAGTGTGCCAGACTCGGCTGTCACTGCGTCTGTGCTGCATATAATTACAGATAATTATTAAATCATAATGCATGCGGATTGTGTCGCTAATTTTTGAACGTTGCAGTACCAGTCAGATATTCAGCGATTATACACGTTTATATAAAACTCTCGTCTCTGATTGGCCAGGAGAAAATTTCTGACTCAAGAAGAAAAAATAAATAAATAAAAAAAAATAATAATAAATTAAAAAAAAAAAAAAAAAAAAAAAAAAAAAAAAAAAAAAAAAAAAA
>JAQMYG010000013.1:14349040-14365812 GCA_030014215.1 Clariallabes teugelsi
TATATTAGTCCCCAACTTACAAACAGTCGAGTTGCGAATTTCCACAGATACGAACAGACCACAGTTCTACTTCCGGTTCAGTCACAGAAGTATTGTATAAAATAAGAAAGAAAGAAAAAAAAAAACACTACAGTGCACCAGATACCAATAGTAAGAATTATTTACAATATTTCCGGTGTCAGTGAGGCACTTGGACAACATTTAAATTTCACTTTGAGATTCATTTCCTTAGATACAGTTAAAGTTTTTTTATCGTGTGGTGAAAGGGGACAGATTTAGTCAAGTGGATTGGTATGATTTACATTGTATATTCGTGTCGAAGGCGTACAAGGCTTGCTTTGTCTGACTTGAGAACAAATCAGACTTACGAACGCACTCCCGAAACGGATCGCGTTCAAAGTCGGGGACTACATGTAATGTAGCCAATGTCTTATCATTTTGATTCATACACATTCTCATTTCATACAAACTTGAATAATTATTTTGGTTGTGTAAAGCTGCTAGCGACAATGTTGGAAGTGCTATACAATCAAAATTGAATTAACATGGCACTTTCTTTAAAACAGTTTTTTTTACACATTGGCAGGTGGTGCAGTATCTTGTGCAAGTGATTTGCTTAGTTTTTGTGTATATAAAAATGTTATTGAATTTATAGAGTCGTGATACTAACAGAATGGCAATATATATCGACCAAGCACCTAGGTATCATCATACTGTATGTTTGTATGAAATGAGAATGTGTATGAATCAAATTGATAAGACATTGGCTACATTACATGTAGTCCCCGATTTACGAACGAGATCCGTATCGGGAGCGCGTTCGTAAGTCTGTTTTGTTCTTAAGTCAGACAGAGTGAGTCATCCCTGGTTAAGTGTTACTAATAGCACAAAACAATTAAGCTACTCCTAATAGTCATTTCTTTTCAGGCTGGACAACCTGCTGAACATGGCCTATGGAGTGAAGAGGTAAGTATGTGGCAAGTTCAGCAGATTTTTATTTTGTGAAATTTGTCTGAAAGCTAAGCAACACGCTGCTCAATTTACAACAAAGGCTGCAGTTACTAATAATTGAACTGAACAGTGTGGTACCGTAACAAATCTAGATTTAGATGTTTATAAATGTAGCAGAAGAGGGGAAAAAATCGAGATATCTGTAAATTCGTGATACTAATAGAATCGCAATACAAATAGTATCGCCACCTTGGTATCGCAATATCGTATCAGCTGGTCCCTGGTGAGTCCCGATTATTATTTATTTTTTAAATTTATTCCCACATGGTAAGGGCAATGTTTCCATGGAACACCCTAGTGGGTGCCAATACTTTTAAGCTTGGTGGACAAACAGAACAAACTTGCAAATTTTTCTCATCAAAATAAATAACTAATAATAAAAAAAAATTTAACCTGAGACGAAAATGCAACAATTCATCCTGACTCGGTGAAGAACACGTCCAGGGTTGAAGCCTGACCTCGGTATGTCTCTCAGGTCTTTTGCATGTTCCTGGGAGCAACCTCTAGATCTTCTACACACCCTGAGCGAGGATCTTCAGGTGTTCACTGAATGAATGAATGAATGAATGAATGGATGAATAAACTTCATACCGTCGAGTCTGTAGTGACCGAAGCGGAAGCCATTTTTAGGCTTTGTGTTAACCGGAAGATTAAATTTGGGTCATGGAGTTAGAAACGGAGCAACTGCCTCAGCGACATTGGAAACCTTATTGCAGGGGAATAAATAAAACCGTGTTTAATAGTGACCGTGTGCTGAAAAACCCCTTCGTTCAGCAGATTGTACTGTCACACCAGGAGAGCCCTCGTTTTTGTGCTCCAACTCATTACCAGTCTGCACTATTTTCAGCTCCACCGATATGTCTCTCTTGGCACTCTTGGGTACGAGGGTACTTGGTCAGAGTCCGGCTCGACTTGGCAACGCAGCCGCACAAGTGTGTGGGATCATGGCCACGTTACTGTACCTCACTGTCCAGTGGAATAAAACTAGGGAGAAAAAAAATAATAAACGTGTTTCCGAGACCTGATCGTCTTCCTGCGCCATGGATATAATTGAAACGCAGGAGCATCACTTTTTCCAGGAGCAAAATGTAGTTCACGCTGGTCCTAAATGCTCGGCTCTGAGAGATGGTGTGTGTGTGTGTGTGGGTTGGGGTGGGTGTTGTAGTGTTAGGAACACACCTGTCAGGATGTGGCTGCTGAGAGAAGCTCAGCCGAGTGTGTGATCTAATCTGAAACCTGCTGAAATAATTCATGCCCTGCTGTTATAGACTGCAACTCCCACCCCACACACACACACACACACACACACACACGGTGCTACACACTCCTCACACTAGTTATTTATAGATTTTTCCCCCCTCTCCCTTTGGCAAAAGCTTCACAGAACAAATGAAGGAAAAAAAGACATTTCATTTTTTTTTCTTTTTGTAGATTTCTGTCAGACTAAATACAAGTGGATTCTCTTCACTTTTTCTCTTCACTAGAATCCTGTGTTTTTTTTTTTGACTATTCATAAAAAGTTGCACTTCTCTTTTATCACGCTCCTAGCTTAAAAAGCTGTAGAGATATATGTAGATCTGTGGCATGAATGGAGGAGGTAGAAATTGTGGAGTACCTCAGCAGCCTCGCAGAAACAAAATGTACCGTCATCCCAAAGTTGAGTTACTGTAAATCTGTTGATTCGGTCAATAAGGGAGTTTTACGTTCAGGACGATGTAGATACAAACTTAGAAACGTTAAATGCTCTAAACATCGACACATATACCACGGCTTTTGCAGAAAATACTTTTAACTAACGACTCGGGACGTATTTGTTCAATATGGACCCCATTTAAAAAGGAAAATTTTTATAAAATGAATAAATCCACTGTGTGTGACTGAAGTTTCAGTCACTGGGTTAACGAGGTTACTAAGTGCCATCAAAGAATTTTTCGTACGTCACTCTGGATAAGAGCGTCTGCCGAATTCCTAAATGTAAATCTTTAATCTGCCGCAAGTTCTCGCTGATTAACACATTGTCGTCTCCTTGATTTTTATGGACGGTTTTGCACTACCGCCACCTACAGGACTGGAGAGTGAAGCAAGTAAAAAAGATGACCACTTTATATAAGTCATGTTAAACCAGAACTTCAAATTTAAATTTGTCATACACAGTATGATATGCAGTGAAATGCTTATACGATCGCTCATGACCTTAAGGTTAAAATAAGAAATAAAATATGGAAAAACGTTAGCTATATTAGGGAGAAAATCGGTTAACTTTAGTGCTGTTGAATGAAAACGAATAGAAATTTTCAATTGAATCGAATCAAGTCTAACTAAAAAGTATGTGCTAACTTGAACATTTTTTTTACAATTTTTTAAAATTTATTAGCATGTATTAAAGTAGGTGTGCTACCTAGAACAAACTTCCTGATCTGCTTCATTATTGAGTCCCTTTGAAAATGATGTTCATGCTGTAATTTCTTCCGCAGTAGGTTTTCACCCATGGCCATCGACGGCGTCACCAGCCTGGGTATCAACATCCCCGGCCACGCGGGCACGGGCTGGTGCATCTTCGTCTACAACCTGGCTCCGGATGCAGACGAGAGCATCCTGTGGCAGATGTTCGGGCCGTTCGGCGCGGTGACTAACGTGAAGGTGATCCGCGACTTCAACACGAACAAGTGCAAAGGCTTCGGCTTCGTCACCATGACCAACTACGACGAGGCAGCCATGGCCATCGCCAGCCTGAACGGCTATCGCCTCGGAGACCGCGTGCTGCAAGTCTCTTTCAAAACTAGCAAAACGCACAAAGCTTAACGCTAAGCGTTTAAAGATTCTTTAACGAGTAAAAAAAAAAACAACTAAGCAAAAGAAACGTATTTAAAACTTTCTCAGACATGTTTGCAAATCAGTGTTATAAAGGAAAAACCTGTATTGTGTTTTTGGTTTTGTTTATTTATTTATTTTCTTTTTTGTGCAAATTCTCTAGTCTTTAAAAAAAGAAAAAGATTAATAGCATGTGTTCAGTGGCGATGGTGCCCGTGTTAATTTTTCATTTTCATCGTTTTCTCTTCGTTCTTTAGTTTTTCTGGGTTTTTTGGGGTTTTTTTGAGACATTTTCAGCGTGTTTACTATTGAAGAGAAAAAAAATCGTTAATCCTTCCACATTTAGTTTCTCATCGAGTTCATTGACTGCGTAAATGTTACTGTTTAAATTGAGGAAAACGAACACATTTAAAAAATATATATATATCAAAAAAATAAAAATAAAGACAAAGACAAAAAAAATTCTTAAAGCGGTACCTTGCCAAAGAGCTACGAACCTCTTTGATGTGGGTTTAAAACACAAAAGTGTCTATTTTTATAAATAAAAAAAAAAAAGAGAATTTGGAGAAACTTTTTACTGGACATGGAGCAAACTATTTTGACTTTGAGAAACCTATCTTCATACGACACCCTGTGAGATTTTCACACTTTACCAGACAGTTTGCAGAGTTAAGAAATTTCTGGAGCGGTTTATCGATGACGGATTGTCTTTTTCGAGGTCTTTGCGTTCCACAGCTTGCGTTTTGGATTAGATATTTTTGAGACGCAGGCCGCCCTAAAAGAAGAAGAGGGAATAAAATAAAAAAAAAAGAAAGAACGCGCGTAAAAGGTTTTATTACACGCGGGCGCGCACGTGTGCATGCGGGGTGACAGAGGGAACCTGTAGGCGCGTGAAAAGATTTTTGGGTGAATCGGTTCTTCCTCGCTCGACGGGTTCCTTCTTTAATAATATAAAAATAAATGAAAAAAAAAAAACTGAGGGTTGGGCGGGGGGGGGGGTTGTGGGTTTCGGGTATCCTCAGTGCTGTATTTAATATCTTGTTAAATACTTTTGTCTTTCTAAACACTGACAAAGGTTTTAGCTGCTCTGAATGAAGGAGAGAACGGGCTGGCGATGCCTGAGAACAGAACTAAAAAAAACAAAACACGACTGAGAATGAAGTGTTCGAAGGGAGAAGATCTCCTGAGTTAATACCTTAAATGTAAATAAGTACTTTATGTTGAGTAATATATGTATTTTGTTTTGTTTTCCTCCCCCAAAATAAGTATTTTTCTTTGTTAAAATATGTATGGTAATTATTTTCTTTCTTAGCTGATTTGTTTTGCCTCTGAGAGTTGTTTAGTTGAGACACTTTGTTTGATGCATTATTACAGTATCAGATTTGTTGGTGGTTTTTGTCTGTAGATAGTCTTGCTTCTGCCAAATTCTAGGCAATAGATTTAGTTTATTTCCTTTTTTTTCCCTTTCCTTTTCTTTTAATCTATATATTGCGCATTAAATATATTTGTGGTTAAAAATTGACAAGCCACAGTTTTGAACAAATGTTTATTTAGTTTTTTTTTTTTCGTATCCATGTTACACTTGATGCATAATCCTAACCCGTTTTAAAAACGAGAAATAAAAGTGTATATTACTTAATCTTCATGGATTAAGCAATATTCACTTTTGGCGAGGCTTTCCCACGACCGTAGCAAACACAATGGCATGTTTTATTCTCCACTTAATGAAGGAAAGAGCCTTTAACCAGTGCAGTTTAGGCTCCCCGGATGTGTGGCAGTGTGCTATGCATTACATTTTCTTTTCCTTCTTTCTCTTTTTGGTCATTTATTCTTCTTATTATTATGGTTTGTTATATTTTCATTGATGAACTGTGGCTTTGTGCTGCTCAGGGACAGGGAGAGCTTTTCATGCCACGTAGGGGTTTATTTTTCCATTTTCTTTTATTTTCTATTATTTATTTTTTTCTCCTTTAAAAGCCAGCCAGTGAGGCAAAGAGCAGGCTCAGAAAGGCAGAGGCCATTCAGCTGCGGGTCTTTAAACACGGCTAAAGTCTGAGCCCGAGTCCCACCTGTGGTGTGAAAAGCCTCCGTGTCCCGTCTGTAGTCTCAGTTCTGTAGTGTGCATTATCTATTTATTTCAAGTTGTACAGTATAACTTTATTCACAGCTGAGTTTTGAATTTTTGGGGTATATAATGTTTTTTTTTGTTTTGTTTTTTTATTTCAGTATTTAAAGCGAACAGTATTACTAGAAGATGTACATGTTCTTTTTCTTTCTTTTTCTTTTGTGTTTGAAATACTTTGTATTTTTTCATGTTCGGTACATCAATAAATAAATTGAAGGGAGCTGCGAGTTGCTCTTCACTGTGTCTTATTGTGTTTTACAGTATATTTTTTTCTTTTCCTTCCTTAGTTTTTTTTTCTCCGCACTCCTTTGCCTTTACACTCATTCTTTCTTTCACATTTATTTTTTCCAGTCCATTTCCGTTCATTCCTGTGCCTTTCTTGATTTATTTTTTGCCTCATCTAATTCCTTTCTCTTATCTTTTACCTTCTTTTCTTTTTTTGTTCCCTTCCTATTCTCCCTTTGTCCTTGAGGCGAGACAGTTTAGCAGCAAAAATTATTTATTACTTATTTCAACTGTTGTCTACCTTAACAGATTCATGTTTTCTGCTTTTTGCCCATTTGTATTGAGGAGATTTCTGGGTAAGCATGATTCTCAAAGCTACGATGAAACTCGTAATGAAATTGCTCCTCTACAAAATTCTAACGACACATCATATGCACCACTACTCCTCTACTATGTCTGGACCAGGAATACTGTTACTACTTGATGCTTTTAGTTCGAGTAATCTTCATTTATTATTATTTTTTTTAAGTTCGACTGCACCTGGCATCGCTCTGATTCAGCACTAGGGCAAACACTTAGCTTCTGCAAAGTGCTGATATGCAATGAGATTAGACAGTAGAGTGAAGTGTTGAGCTCTTTAATCTCGTTTTCATATTCATCTGTACTGCGGTGGTCTATTCAAGTCGGGTAATGAGGCAGGATCCACTGTGATATTTAATTTAAAATGGTTTGGAGATTATAACGGTGTATAAACTCGTAGGTTTTTCTTGGTTTTCTCTTTTGCTCTGATTAATCGGTTAACATGCCTATTCTTGGTGAACCATGAGGGAGAAAGTAAAGGCTGAGTTAAAAGGAGAGGAGGAAACTTAAAAGAATACTGGCTTGGTTATTAACGACTAACTTTCTGAAGCTGGAGTCTGAACTTTTTATTGAGTGTGGCAGTGGATGGGTCAGGTGACTGATGTTATAGCCGACCAATGATGTGCTTGCTTTAATAAAGAAATTAATTATAAAAAAAAAAAAAAAGAGACACCCGAGACTGATTTTCTTTAAAACCAAATGGTCACAATGACCAAAAGTTAGTTCTCTTTTCATAACCTTTGAACATGTGCATTAACATCAGTATAGATGGTTAGATTTTAAATCAAATCTGAAGCTTGTGGCCTGAAACGTGTCCCATAAGTACGACGCTCAAGGGCTTGGGCTACGCTTCAACATTCATGCATTTTGAACTTATTTCAAATATAAGGCTGTTAAATTCTGTTGAGATTAATGGAAATTAACCAAGCCTGCTGACTATCAAAAACAGACGAGATTTTAATACATGAATTGTTTTTGGAAGAAGTGATGCAACAAAGATGAACGAGTTAAATAAGATCTAGCACCAGTCATTATTTTTGAGTTTACTCAAAAGGACTGTGAAATAATGTGGATTAAATTAAAGAAATCGCCAAATTTTTACTGCAACAGGCTGCAAAGTGCCTTAAATATATAATATTTAAAATTGTATAACCTCAACAGCAGCCTCATTTCCCTTCTAATCTGTTCCAACCATTCAGCATCACCACTATACTAATGACTGGCCTGATCATCTGCATCGGTTTCTAACTGGTTTATTCTTTAAGTGTAGGCTCTGGACTAAAACGAGAGCCAAAACAAGTCCTTCAGGAAGCTTGGAGAACTATTCCTCATGACTTACAATTTATTATTATTTTTTTTTATAAAGTCAGCATGTTCGGAAGCAATATATGAAGAAATGACTGCTTGCTCCAGCACTGTAAATCTTTCACTTTATTATCCAGTCACAACATTGAGGCTCAGAAAAATGTTTATAGAATGACGAAGGTACCTGATTTGGCACACGGTTCCTTTTGTACTATTATGTCAGTAGTAGCAAGGGGGTGAAAAATTATTACTCCTGCGGAAGGAAATTACTGCTTTTTTTTTTTTTTTGATTAAGCAGCAGTCTGATCAAATGTGAATAAACCACATGGAGGAGCAAATTTTTTAAAAGGGTGAAGGACACGCATTTTTTTTTTTATTTGTGCCTGGCCCCCAATTTTTTTTTTTTTTTTTTTACATGAAATTTTATTTTATTTTATTTATTTATTTTTTTTTTTTTTAAAGTTGCACCCTGTAAGATTTCATTCAATCGCCTTGAGCTTTGATTGGAGCACCAATGTGTTGGCCAGTTCATGCTCCAAGAACCACTTTGGAGTACAACACGTGCGATCAGGGAAGAAAAACTCCATGGTTGATCATCTATTGATAACCTGCTCATTCAGGTCGTCAGCTGACTTTATTTTATTGCCACATAACGTTGCTGAGCCAAGACCTGAGCAACTGAAGCAACTCCAGATCATAACACTGTCTCCAGAAGCTTGTACTGTGGACACGATGCATGATGTGTGCATCGCTTCATAACATCGCTTCTCTTCTTACCCTGGCGCGCCCATCACTCTGGAATAGGGTCGATCTAAAGAGGTCAGACCATGTGACCTTTTTCCATGGTTCCAAAGCCGGATCATTTTGCTCCCGAGCCTTTTTTCAAGTGGTTTTCTTATAGCCGGCTGTTTTGTCCCAATCCAGTAAGTTCTCTTCACATTGTGTGTGTATGGGAATACTTTTATTTTGCCTGTTAAACATGGCTATGATTTCTACCATTTATTTAAAAAAAACTTTTAAACCCCTTTAGCCCCTTTAATTTGACCCTTCGCAAATGACTTTTTTTTTTTTTTTTTTTTTTTTGTCAAGCAGTGTCTATACAGTTGGTGACAATTGAACTTGGAGAATATCTCCACTTTGACTTTTTGAGCCATTTGAAAAAATAAGTATCATTTTCAACATGGTGTTGATAAACAGGCTGTTGAGTGAGTGATTTTGCTATGCATCATATCCAGCCATACCCATTAAACTCATTAAAAAATAATGTCATCCCATTTCCTTAGGGTTTAGATTAAAGCAAATTAAAGTAGGACTACATGCAGAGGGTCTTATAATACAGCAGATCTGGAAACAATATGGTTACTTTAAGGGTGCATTAGCCATCGCTTGGGTCTCTTTAGCCAACCCGCCCATTCCCACCAATTTTCAACAAGCTCCGCCCCTTGGATCTACGATAACCTTGATGCTTCCAAACACAACTGTGCATTGAATTGGTTATAATGTTAGTGTTTAGGTTTGTTTGTAAACCTAGAAATTTCACATTGTTAGCAGTCATGTCACCTTTGACATAACGGCATAACCCTAATGCTTTACTACAGCCCATTCATCTAAAAGCTCGTTCCTTGTCTAGGTTGCATTTATACACTAATTCAAGTATAACAGTCGAACAGATATTCAAGGACAAACATAAAGCAGAGTTATCTGTTAAAATTTTTAAAGGTTTTCCCTTAACCCCCCCCCCCCCCCCCCCCCTCTCTCTCCTTAATGCTTGTGTCCCAGTTTTTGGTTGTTAATCGCGGTGTGCCGAGGCGGCGCCTGTATCTCCCGCTGTGTGAAGAAGAAAGGAGCGGTAATGGTGTATTGATTTTCCTCCTCGTGCTCCACTTGAAGCTAGCAGCCGTGCTTTTGAGTGCGCTCAGGAAACAGCGTTAGTCAGGCGATCCGAGTGCGTGGCGCTGCTTTTGTATGTGGGGTTTGGGTGGGAGCCTTTTTTTTTTTGCTTTCTCTAACAGGGAGTGAATGAACCGTTGTGGTGTTCGTAACCTGTTGAAGGAGCAACAGTGTTAAGTCAGCCGTGCATGCTTATCTGTTGAGCGCACATTTTCTGCCATCACGCTAATGCTCTTTTATTAATTTTTTTCCTTATAGAAGTGCTGATTTTCAGGTTCAGTACATACATTTTTTTTTTTTAACATAAATATATAATCAGATTTGCAACTATATATCAATATTTCACTATATACTATATAAATATTTACTTTTGTTAATAAAGCACAAGCAAAAGTAAATAGCTTTAGAGATTTCATCAGGGCCTTTCATTGGTAAAAAAAAAAAAGTCGTTTATTAATAAAAAAAAGAAAAAAAGACATTTTTACATAATGACAGCTTATTTTAAGATATTTGTCAGAAATCATGCTGAATATTATCCCACAACACTGTTGAGTTGTGAGTCATATCAGGTTTATAGAAATGCGCTTCCCTTTGTCGTTTCTATAGTAACAGCTCTTGAGTCTAATAATAAACATGTTTTTTAATGTATGTATATAAAGTTTGGTGTTATTACAAGCGTGAGTCAAAAATGATCCGCACTGCACAGTCTTATCAGCGCTATTCATTCAAGTCTACCGTCTCCCCAGTCACAGCTGTCCGGTGTTGCGTCGGTTCATTTGTACAGTACCTGCGGTGCGAGAAAAAAATGGATGCCGCACTTGTGATTTGCGCGAAAGAGTGATGCAGGTGTTCCTGGTACCTGGAGAAGCTTCTCATTGAAGACTTTGCGAGCAGTATGGAGAAAGTGATTTATCGCAAAGAAGTGTGTATGAATGAATAGAGAATTTTGAGGATGTTCGCAGAAGTGCCATCAAGAAGGAGCTGGACCATGGTTGATGATGGACGTCAACACTCTTTTACCCACACTATCAGGACTCTGCAGAGACTTTGTTTTGAGGTGTTAAAGCATCCTCCCTATAGTCCTGATGTCGCTCCGTCAGACTTTCACCCGTTTGGTCGCTTGAAAGCATCTCTACGAGGACGAAGATTCACTTCTGATGAAGAAGTAGACAAAAAAAAAAAACGTACGGAATTATTGTTGTAAGAAATACGAAAGCATGTTGACAGATGGACAAAGTGTATTGAAAAGTAAGGAGGTTATGTTGAAAAATTATCCATTTGTCTATTCTACGTAAAAAATTTGTTAAAATAAATTCCACAGCCGGAGTGCGGATAATTTTTGACTCACCCTCGTATATAATCGCCGTCTTTAGTGTCAGTGTCGGCCTTTCACAGTCATTTCTCAGGGGAGTCTTCAGGACAAAAATAAATGTTTTTTGCTGCCATTTCCTGTTAACAGTAAGAGAAAATGGTGGGAGGACGATGAGAACTAGTGAAGTAAGAGAACGTAGTTGATCTGTTATGTGTTCAGATCAATTGTAAATTTAAACCATTGTAGTGCGAAATGCAGTTTGGGGCCTCCAAAACACTTTAACACTATTTTTACACATTGTATTTTTGCTCACATTGTCCATATATAACATTTATTTTTGCTCACATTGTATTTTTACACTTGTGCTCACAACTCTGCCCACCAGGGTTGCCAGATCACACTGACATAATCCTGCCTAGGCAATGCTGAAAACCCCCTCCAGTAAGACGACAGGCCAGATATCACTACATCTTCAGTAGTTCTTCTAACATGGTGGTTTAAGAAATGAGAAGCTACTCACTGCATCAGATAGGATTGAAATAATTGTTGGTGGTGTTGTGGCTAGCAGTGTCACCTTGCACCTCAAGAGTCGAGGGTTTAATTACCGCATCGGGTCTGTGTGCATGGAGTTTGAATATTTTTCTGATGCTTGGTGGGTTTCATCCCACAGTCCTAAGACATACAATTAGGCATTACCAAATTACCTGTAGTGTGTGCGCGCCTTGTGATGAATTGGCACCCTGTCCAGGATGTACCCCGCCTCATCCCGCAAGTCTCCTGGGATAGGCTCCAGGCCCCCCCGCGACAAACTGGTATAGGTGAGTGAGTGAGAGAGTAAGTAATTATCCAGTCAGAGGCTCTTTGTCAGAGCTTATTTAAATCCAAATGACAGCTATATATTTCTTTTTGTGTATTTGTGTCCTTGCCGCCCCGTCCACCCGTCCTCCCCCGCCTTTGCACTTCTCCAAAAAAAAACATCCCATTTGCGAATTGTGTGATCTGTCGCACCAAGAACAATAAGACACGGGATGGATTTACTCATGAAACCGAAACACTGAATGTTTGGTGCTTAAACCACCACCATGGCCAATTTCTTTCCTCATTGTTTATATCTATTTGTTCTACAGCAGCAGGTCATAAAGTGGTGCTGCAGCAGTGAGACATTTCTCTTCTTTCAGCTCTGCTTTTATAGGCAATTCTATAAAAAAACAAATAAATAAATAAAAAAAACCTGTGCCCAGGGTCTCCGATGGTCGCGCAATAAAACGTGTGCAGTGTATGAGGCTGGGATTTCATAGCTTTGCAGTTAAAACTGGTCTCTCCTTTTCTTTTGAATTTAGACATCGTGTCTGTGTCTAAATACGAGTTAAGAAATGTTAAACCTTTCCTGTATGTATATTCTGTAAATGCTTTTTAGTGAAATGACACGACAAAGGCCTTGAACAGCTAATCCAAGTGACCATAAAGTCCACCAACATTGTGCCTCTAGTGTGAGTCAGCTTACTAAATATACCTTAAAAGCATTAAGTTGAGAGTTTGGAAGGGTTTAATGTGATGCTTTCTGTAATTTAACCATGTCAATACTGAGAGGCTCTTATACTGTACATATTGAATGTTATTGGGTGTTGGTCGATAGACAAAGGTGGAGATGTAGCATTGCTACACCCTTACTTTCGAGAAAGTAATTCATATGTGAGATTATGTTTTTTTAATTAGTTCACATGGGTCATTCAACGTGGTCTCCATCACAAGACATGCGTTTGCAAACCCAACTCTCAAATCTCAGATGGTCTCTCAGTACGTGGTTTGTATTCAATACTGGATTCCCCCACTTTAAACAACTTGGTCCATCTATGCGTATTGCTCTTGTCAATGGGTACCGTCTCTGTAAATATTCTGTAGCACATTTGGAGATCAACTGCGACAAAGGGCATTTTCAAAGAGAATTCCAGAGTATCAATGATGGTGCAAATGCATCGCTTATGATTGAGTCTAAGTATATTTACTGTACATTTAAATGTAGGCATTTGGCAGATGTTCTTATCCAGTGCAACGTACATATGTGCTTTGACGTTTCCATCATTAGATATATCCTTACACTGGTTTACTAGGTTATTAACTGGAAGCACCATCAGTCAAACTAGAAGCCGATACAAAAAAACAGTCTAGAAGCATGTCTTCCTCAATCCCTGAGAGATGGTGGGACCAGTCGAGCATTGGTCGAGGATCAGGGGGAAAGTGGTGAAGTGCTTCGGGGTGCTTTGAGTGTCATCTGCATAACTATTGCATGAAAAGCCATAGGTGGGGGGATATGACCTCAGAAGAGATCAGGTGCAGAGGGATAACAGAGCAGAGCTTTTGTTATAGAGGAAGAGATGCTCTACTAACGTACAACTTGAACAACTGGTGGGAGTTAATAATAAAGTAATGTCCACTTTTGCTTTATTTTGATAAAGCTTTCGCATTGTAATAAGTCTTATTTAAGTAAGCCAGAAGTCACTATACCAAATACTGTATACTAAATTGTGATCCATTTTAAATACAGTCAGTGAGATATTTAGTTTTTTAGAGCCGATATTTTTTTTTTCTTTCTCCTTATCTTTCAAGGTTTTTGGCAAGTTATTTTAAGCATCATTCATATTTATTATGACCGCTTTCAAGGTTGCTCTCGAGCAAACACAATAAAACGTTCAGTTGGTTCAGTGGGATACCTGTAAATTCTTGAGAGTTGTGAACAGTTATCAGAACAACTGCAGTATTGACAAACCATGTGTTTCGCCGCAAAGACTTTTCGGTATCGGTTCTCGTCAGTGGACCTGGTCAGGTCAGGGTGCTGAGAGAAAAAGAAACCGTGTAGTTGAGTTTAGAGATTGCGCAATACTGTGATACTGATTCAACAGTGCCAACTCGGCAGTGCTGGGGATTGAACCTGCGACCTTCCGATCAGAAACCCAGAGCATTACCTGTTTAAGTTTATTTCCCAAATCTGATACGTGATGTTTTTGTTTGATTCATGATGTAGCTGTGATTGATAAGAGTGAAAGTAGCCCTTTGATGTAAACTCGCATTATGAAATCTTCCAGCAATAACGAGACTGCTAATATATCCTTAGGCGTTTCATTTCTCTTACACTACAGCTGTTTGGCAATTCAAACTTTTTTGTTTGTTTGTTGATTAAAGATACATTTAATATGCTTCTGTATCTGATTAGTCTTCTTTAAGGTCTTTACCAGATGTCAGAATTTCTGTACTGTTTGCTTGTTTTGTGAAAGACATTTAAGACTAATTATAGGCTGGTGTGTAATTTCCCCCCTGCAGGTGGCCTAAAAATTACCAGAAGTATAAATACTGTATATACATTTCAGTAAATCCTATCCACAGCCGCATCCCACGCTAGAGCATGTTTAGTTTTTTTTTTCGTCTGTTCTTACTTGTGCACCATCGTCACTGAAAGCCACCTGATGAGATGTGCACATCAAGCTGTTACAGCCTGAGTGATTCATCTTGCTCTGAATTTCCCCTGGCAGATGTTTACAGCAGCGTACGTCAGTAGCACCTGCTCCACATCCAGCCTTTTACTCGCATACAGATGAGGTGTGAAAGTGGTAATGTGGCAGCATCGCACTCCTTGTCCTACATTACATTATGTGCGGGATTAAACGCTTGTGGCTGTGCTGTTATGGGAAAATCAACGGGGGGTGCGGAGGGATGTGGGCCGGTACCGCCCAGAAGTTGATTCATTTCCTATAACAGCACAACGCATTTAGCAAATTCTACGATTGTGAAAGAACAAGGCAGGAATCAAATGTCAATTATTATTATTATATATATATTTTTTAATAAATACACCGGATAGATAAAACCGTAGCTAAGATTTAATTTTAAATGCATCTTTACCTGTCTTGCATGCTTGACTGTTCACTAGCAGGGTCTAATTGTCATATAATTTGCATGTAATTCCGAACGTTGGCCGCACCGGTGTCGATGTTTTCGGTCCTTATTAGCAGGAAAACCTTAATGGCTGAAGTACAGTGCCGTTTGAAATCATTTAAATCTCTGCAAACAGAGGTGCTGATTAAGATGGTGAGCTGATTTGCATACTGCATTAGCAGGAAAAAGGGCAGAAATGCAATTTACAGACATGACCTGGAATTATGCATCTCATAAATTCGGTAATCGTTCTTGTCCTTTTGTGCCGAGTTAAAGGGGAAAAAAAAAAGTTAACAAGATGACAAAATAATTGTTTCCCTGTTAGGGAAGGATGTGCTGATGAATTGATTGTTCTTTGAAATAAAGAAAAATGTCTTTATTCATTAGACTTTAAAATTCTACAAAAAAAAAAAGGAAATATTTGATTTATCTTTTAATTCATGATTTTTGTCAAATGATGTCACTTCATGCATCAACTTTGTGCTTTTCCCCCCCCTCCTAAACTCATTCATACCTACATGTGCCCTAGTTCATTCACTTTTTTTTTTAATCCATGACCTAGAAATCAATCATTTAGGTGCATCATGGACCAGGAGATAGGAGGCTTCTAGATTGAGGATGCTTCCTTTTGTTTATTCTAGTGCATACTTGCATTTCATCATGTATAATGCATACGTTTTCTCCGGCACAGGGACATAAAGTTCTACAGGAGTACGAGTAGGAAGCAAATTTTTAATAATAAATAATCAGCCAGCAGCACAATCACAACCAACCACATACCTAACGTTCAGCTACTGTTACAGAGCTTAGTAGAACTGGAAGATTTTTGTTCTTTTAAACTCCACTATAATTAAAATTTAACATTAAACAAACACAACTTTCTCCAATTAGACAGGATGATCCATCTCTTAAATGCGTTTCTTTCATGTGTCAAACATTACATGTATAATGATATGAATTACCCTCTCGAGTCAGAATGCATTCCAGTTTCTGTTTACCCTTCAGACATTTCCTCACTTTCTGAATTGTTTGACCATTACATATATTATAATATACATCAATATAGATAATAAGTGACTATATGTAATAGCCTACTTAAACTTGAATTGGTAAGACTGAGACACCACGCTTCTTCACAGCAGGATGTCTGTTGATAATTATACTGTATAACTGACTATGGTGATGTGTAAAATTAAGCTACCACTGTTATCAGGTTGATAACCAATTATTATTTAAACCTCATTATCCTGGGGCCAACCCCTCCTCCACATGGGTAGACCAGTCTGAATCACACACAGAGTTGTATACTCTTTTTAAGGGGTTCCAGTGACTTTTTCTTATTACTGGTGCTATTGTGCTTTTTCCCCACACATAAACAGTAGCCTTAAACAGAGTAATCCCAACCTCAGTAGCCTTAAACAGAGTAATCCCAACCTCAGTAACCTGAACCACAGTCACCATAAACTCACTAACTTTATAGTGATCTCAACCTCAGTTGCCTTCAAAACAATAATCTCAATTTTAGTGAGATTACAGTAATCTCGACCTCAGTTACCTTAAACCTAATAATCTCAACCTCAGTTACCTTAAACCTAGTAATCTCGACCTCAGTTACCTTAAACCTAGTAATCTCGACCTCAGTTACCTTATACACAGTAATCCATCCCTCGTTAACATTAAACACAGGAATCTCCATCTGTTAATTTAAACACAATAATTCCAACCTCGGCGGCACGGTGGTGTAGTGGTTAGCACTGTCGCCTTGCACCTCCAGGGTCCGGGTTCGATTCCCGGCCAGGCTCG
>JAQMYG010000013.1:14366099-14377828 GCA_030014215.1 Clariallabes teugelsi
ATCTCCACATCATTGCATTCAGTTTTTATTCACAATTTGTTTAGTGTCCCAACTTTTTTGGAATCCGGTTTGTATGATCACCCACAGTAATTTCAACCTCGTTAACCCTAAACAGATAAAAACCTTAATTATAGTAATTCCAACTTCACAGTAATCCCAACCTTAGTAACCTTAGGGATATTAATCTCAACCTTAGTTAGTTTAAACACTGTAATCCCATCCCAGAAACTTTACAATAATCTCAACCTCAGTTATCTTATTAAACAAAGTAACCTCAGCAACATGACAGTATACAGTAGTAATATCAACTTCAGCAGTCTTAATTATACCAACCTTGGTAACTTTAACTGTAGTAGTCACAACCTCAGTAATCTGAGTAAGATTAACCATGGTAACCTCAATCCCAATTTAACTTTACAATAATCTTAACATCAGTTACGATAAACACAGTAATCCCAATTTTAATAATTTTACTACAGTATAGTCTCAACCTCATTTACCGTAAAAATACAGTAATCATGATTTCAGTAACTTTACAGTAATCTCATCCTCAGTTACATTAAACACAGTAATCCCAAACTCAGTAACCTGAACCACATTAATCCCAACCTCATTTACCTTAAACACAATAATCTCAATTTCAGTCACAATCTCAGTAAAATCACCCATAGTAATTTCAACCTCGTTAACCCTAACCTTAACTATAGCAATCCCAACCTCAGCAATCTTAATTATAATTATCCCAACCTTGGTAACTTTAATTGCAGTAGCCACAACCTTAGTAAGAATAACTTTGGCATTGTTGCTTAGCAGCTGTACACAATATTAAAAAATAATTATGGAAGTTTGTATGAAATGTGAATGTGTATGAATCAAAATGATCAGATTGTCCCTAATGAGCAAGCCAAGGGCAAAGGTGGCAAGGAAAAACTCCCTGAAATAGCAGTAGGAAGAAACCTTGAAAGGAACCAGACTCAACAGGGAACCCATCCTCATTTGGGTGATAGCAGGGATTGATCTGCAGTCATACTGTGTGTTAGGCAGCTGGAAGTCCAGTATAACAGTTGATGTATTTAAGTTAATAGGCAGTCCAGTTCATTATTGGTGGCTCGGGTAGACTTTAGGAAACTCCTGTCCTGAACTTTCTAGTGACTGCAGTCATAAGAGCCGAGACCAGGACCGTCTTCATGGTAAAGTGGACCCGTCCCCAGTCACCATGCGCATCCCAAAACCAGTAATAACCTTAACCTTAATCATGCTATTTCCAACCTCAGTAACCTTAACTGTAATCATCAAAAAAATTAGTAACCTCACTATGAAAACCCTATTTAATCATGGCCTCAGCAACAACACACCCCCACCACACACTACATATCGCACTCTCACAATCTCTCATAAACTCTCAAACTTTCTTCAAGCTATAAATGTTAGAGTAAAAAAACAGCAAAGGAAAACACAGTGTGTGTGTGTGTGTGCGCGCAGAGTATTTGGCATTGACAATATTTACACACATGGACAGATTTTAAAATCCCGAAGCTGTCACTGGCAAGGCTACGCTCAAGGACAAAAACTAAATTGTTTGCCAGCTGAATCCTGTTAAATCCTCTTAAACAATATTTTAGCAATATCCTTTCACTATGGGCAGGCTGTCTTACAATTAAATGCTGTAAGGTAATGATGGATCCTAAATACCGTTAACACAAAAGACTTTTTTCCTTGTTTTGACATTAGGCTTTAGTCTCATGTTGTTGCTTCACCTTGTTAAGGTTTTAACTACCTGGGTTCATGAGGCAAAACAGATTTATTTATTCCTGAATGTACAAATCAATGTAACCCCAACAAGCATCAAGTAAACCAGCTAGCTGATGGGATATCATGTACTGAATATTGGCTGTGATTAGCTATAGTATGATTCACACGTCAGACCAATGCTGATACAGTAAATCATGCAATACTGCTTATAAATGATCATTGGTTACTTAAACACCTTTTTGACTACTCATTAATGCAAATACCTAATCAGCCAATAACATGGTAGCGACTTGATACATGTAGGCCGTAGACTTCTTTCGAACATCTGCCCAAGTTCATTCCGAACCTCACAATGGGGAAGTAAGGTGATTTTTAGTGACTTTGAATGTGGCATGGTTGCCGGTGCCAGATGGGCTGGTCTGAGTATCTGTGAATCTGCTGCTCTACTGGGATCTACAGGCACAACCATCTCTAGGGTTTACAGAGAATCATTTGAAAAAAAAGAAAGAAAATATCCAGTGCGTGGAAGCTCTCTGGGTGAAAATGCCTTGTTGATGCCAGAGGTCTGAGGAGAATAGGCAACAATAACCTCAGATAACATCTCGTTACAACCGAGGTATGCCGAAGAGCATCTCTGAAGTTGCGGGTGCAACTTCTGTCAGCTAAGAACAGGAAACCAAGGCTATAATTCTCACCAAACAACAGAAGGTTGGGAAAATGATACCTGGACTAATGAGTCTCGATTTCTCCAGCGACATTCGGAAGGCAGAGTCAGAACGACATGAAAGAATTGATCCATCCTGCATTCTTGCTGGTGGTGTAATGGTTTGGGCATAGTTTCTTGGGCCCCTCAGTACCAATTACCTGAGTATTGTTGCTGACGGTGTCCATCCCTTTATGACCACAGGATAATGCTCCATGTCGCAAAGCTATAAATGGTTTTGTGAACATGACAATTGTTCTCAAATGACGTCTGAAATCCAACAGAGCACCTTCAGGGTTTGGTGGAACCCCAAATGGTATGCTGTCATGTCAAAATGGAATACGAAATGTTTCCAGCACCTTGGTGAACCTGTACCATGACAATTAAGGCAGTTCTAAAAGCAAAAGTGGGTCCAAACCAGTACTAGCAAAGTGTACCTAGTGAAGTGGTCAATGAGCGTATAGGACAAAACATTGGACCATTTATTTTTATTACAAATAAACTTCGCTGACAATTGCTACGTGTTAATGTTGACTTTGGGTATTATCTAATGAGAGGAAGAAAGGAGTCAAAGTCTGTAATTATAAAATGTTAAATGTATTTTTGTGTTTTTGATATTGTGCATTATCACAATAAATAGAAAATGTTTTTTAAAATTAATACTAAATTCTAATGCTAACCTTAACCTCAGTGCCAGGTTGTTTTTTTTTTAAGCTAACACACAGAGCAGCTGGCCTCTCCATAGCATCTAGAATCATGACCATGTGGTGTGTGTGTGAGGGAGAGAGAGAGACTGTTTAGCCCTCCAACTGTGTTCATTGAGTGCTTCAGCATCTCAGCAGGAGAGATAATGAGATTCTGGCCACAGAGTGGGGAAAAAACACACACGGTTTTTGTTGTGTGAGAGCGCGAAAGAGAGGGAGCGAGAACCTGATGCAATGACAAGTCATTATCCAATGAGAGTCACTGGATAGCAGGCAGCATTCAAGACACTTCAGAACGAACAAACACACACATACAGTAATGGCCGGAACAGCTGGGAGGCTTTGTGAAGAAAAATCAAATCTCCACTTGCTTGCCATGTCTTCTCCATTTAGCCCTGTTTCGTCCACTTTATCTTCCTGTGCTAAACCGACTGGCCGCCAACTGGTGGCTCGACTCATATTTCCCAGGAAAGTGCTAAGAATTTCTTAGGTTCCACAATGTGGGAGAGAAATAATATACATTGGATGACCTTTGATCTGCATTGACATTACAGTGGGCCTAAGGAGACACGAATTGGAGCAGTAATTCCTGCTTGTTCTTGTAAGTTATTCTGTTTAAGATGATGCTCCACATACGGTTTTCTCTAAGGAAATGTTTAACATTTATAGAAGTCTCCAGCCTCAGCAATTGGTTACAGTCAGTAAGTTTTCCACCATGTTTCAAGCATTTCATATTTTTCTTTTCAAGAAATGACATAAAAACCCTAAAATTATGTTTTAGTAAAAAATAATTTCCCATCAATTTGTAAAGAAAGAAAGGTGATGGGGCCTGTCTACATCCCATTCAGCACTTTGGGTGATGAATATACCCCACCCAGCTTGATGCCCGATTGTATCCGAGCACTTGGGGTGAAGGACCTTGCTTAAGGGTCCAACAGTGGCAGACTGGTGGCATCAGGGCTTGAACTGGGGACCTCCTGGTCACCAGTCCAACACCTTAACCATCGCCATACCCCTGCCTCGAAACAATAAGTACAGCATAATATTTCATGTTTATTATTAAAACGTTCCCAAAAAATGTAAGGAATGGCAGCTAGACCCGAGGACACCTAACCAAATATTAAAAGACATCTCAGGGAACCAGACATTGAGGCAAAGATGCACATGCAGACTTTTACCTTGGTTTCTAGGGCGGCACGGTGGTGTAGTGGTTAGCACTGTAGCCTTGCACCTCCAGGGTCTGGGTTCGATTCCCGGCCAGGCTCGATTCCAGTCTCTGTGTGCATGGAGTTTGCATGTTCTCCCTGTGCTTGGTGGGTGTACTCCGTTTTCCTCCCACAGTCCAAAGATTAGGTTTGGCTAATTGGCGTCCCCAAATTGCCCGTAGTGTGTGAGTGTATCTGTATGTCCTGCGATGGATTGGCACGCAGTCCAGGGTGTACCCCGCCTCAACCCCCCTCCCCCCCGCCCCTGCCCCGTCACCCTGAATACAGGATAAAGCGGTATAGACGGTGAGTGAGGGAGCGGTTTCTATGAAGACTGGGCGAGCTAGCTAAGCAGAGTGAGTGCTGAGCTATAAAACAAAATCTCTTTTTAAATATGCATTAAATTAAACATTAAATCCAAGATGGATCACTTTTCTTTTTTGTGTTTTTGTTGCTGTTTGTTGAAGAATATGTAGCATGCACCTGTGTATTTTTGCAAGTTAGCTGCTTAGCTACAGTAGTTAGTAAGTTTTTCCATGTACTGTACGCACATCAGAAAGTGTATGAAAATTTGTCACCACATTGCAAGAGGTTTCGAGCGAACCTGAGAGTTTCATGGAAGTAGGCAGGTGTCAAACAGTCTAAAATAAAATCTCCTTAATAAACTGTGACAATCTGTAGATAGGTAGGTGAGAGACAACAGTCGTTGCTGAGCCAAGCAGGGAAGTAGCGAAACTGCAGATCGAACACGGCCAAACGGTTGTCCAAGCTGTGTTGTGGCCAAGCCAGTGAACTTGTTAGTGAATAATGAAGGTTGTGCAGAGAGCTATAGTTGTTTGAATAGTGTGAACAGTTTGTGTTTATAGTACATGTGGCAAACTGTAGGCAGGCAGCCCTAACTAATTGGAGAAATTTTGTGGAATCATACCCCTGTAAGTAGGGATGCTGGGGGTCCTGCATCAAGGGGTCACACTCCTACTGTTGAGTGGCTAAAGAGGCTATAAATTTATCTAATTGTTTTTTTTTGAGGGGGTTGGGGGGGGGGGGGGGGGATTGCAGCATTTCATGAAGCCTCTCATAGTCCCTGAGACAAGTGATATATTTTCTCAAAAACAGCAGCTACAGTAGCATGACTGTTTCCATGCTCTGATGCAAGAAGACGTTCAAACGTGATGAATGGTACAGTAACCTTAATACAAATAAAAATAAAGCTTAGAGTCAGAAACAAAATTCAGATTTGCTTAAAAATCCCTCATTCCAAAAAGCTTACCACAAGAAACCAAATTTCAACTACCAGCCAAGGGGTAACATCCAATTCTGAAAAATGAGTCCAAGGTGGAAGTGCCAAAATGTCCAGTTCCTTGGATGTCAACTAGAAGCTGGTTCCAATCAATTCCCATAGAGTCTCATGTAAAAATGTCCAAATTTGCAACAGAAACAAACAAGTTTACAACTTGGTACACACACAAATGGTCTCCATAGCTAGATTTCCTATTCATGGCACCTGTATGTGAATAAATTTTTTATATAACATCAGTTAAAATTGTATTAACTGATTAGGGGCATTGCCAATTTGAGTGACAGCTGAATTCCAGATGTCAAACTAGCTATCTGCTATGTATCACTTTAACTTACCAGTTAGCAGGAATTGTTGTAATTTAAGTTACCACCTGCAATATGGGCGGCACGGTGGCGTAGTGGTTAGCACTGTGGCCTTGCACCTCCAGGGTCCAGGTCTCCCCATGCTTAGTGGGTTTCCTCCAAGTACTCCAGTTTCGTCCCACAGTCCAGAGACATGCAGATTAGGCTAACTGGTGTTCCCAATATGCCAGTAGTGTTTGCATGAGTGAATGTTTACCAGAGATCTAACCATTTGTTTGCACCATAGGAGGACAGTGAAACAGTTAACAGTAGCTTCTTGACTACAGCATACTGTAGGTATCACTGAGCAGCTGCAATACTGGAACAGAGGGCTGTTTTAAAAATATAACTGCAAAACTTCACCTGTGCATTTAAACCATCCTGGCATGTAAAATGGCAATGGCTACAGTATGTGGACAGTGACTGTGTTCTTTAATTTGTTCTGTGTTCCAGCAGCGGAGGGGAAAATGGTGAGGAAAGAATTGACAGGATGGTGAATTTACAAACTGGTGCAAAGCCATCTAAAAATTCATGGAACACGAGAAGTCACAGCTGTGAAAATATTCATGCACCTAACACTGATGCATGTACACAGTGACATTTTGCAGAATGTAAACTACATGCCCAGATTTTATTAGTGCACACCAGAGCTGGGAAGTACTTTTGTAGTCATTTAAGGTAAGCCACCATCAACGCTTAGGCTTAGCTTATTGTTTTATGCATTTAATTCAGTGATTCTGTATTAATGTGTATTCTGTAGTATTTTATATAGTGCCACTACATAACTTCAGAGAGTACCCACTGAACATACAAGAACACTTCCATTAGATTTGACAGAAATCATTATTATTATATTAAGTCATAATTGAAACAGACTGAAAAATACAAATCACTCATGATCTAGCTAATTAGCCAGCTAGTCAATTTGCTGGCAAATGACTGTCAGCTCATACTGAGACCTTGTGCACCTAAAACATTTTAAACACAGAATTAACTCATAAGTGTTTGTTTTTCTTTGTTATATCTGTTCCAGGGAAGCTTGTTGCTAATGAGACATTGAGTGTCTGTAAGAACATCAGCTACAGTATATACACTGTATACAGTGCCATGACCTTCCTTTTAGCTCTCTGTAGCTGATTACATACTACAAAGCTTTTTGTAGATAAGCATAAGGTAGTTATAACTGGGGTACTACTGAGATCTACCAAATGGTCGGGAAAAGGTATAATGGTTGTAGTATTCTCATGTTCTTGGAATGCCATTTCTCAAAATTTAAGTTGACTAAAACCTGTAATTTTTGAATTTATTTACAATTTGACATTAAATCAGTAGCAAAACCACCTGCTATAGGTTTTCACTTGTACTTGCAATCGTAGTAATAAAAATAATAATCATAGTGGTAATAAAGTACCAATTGTAATTGAGGTAACAATCAATAATCAGATTATAAATAGTGGTAACAATTTAAGTAGAAACAGAAGTAATAGTAATAACAATTGTAGTTTAAGTAATCGTAGTAGTAACAATCATATTAATTGTAGTAATAGTATTAATAGTAGTAACAATCGTAGTAGTAGTAATCCTAGTGGTAGTAATAGTAGTAGCAATGGTGATAGTAGTAACAGAATAGTAGTAACAATCATAGTAGTAAAAATAATATCAGTAACAATTATAGTAATGCTAAGATTAGTAACAGTTAGTACTAACAGTAATAGTAACAATTGTAGTAGTAGAAATAGTAATAGAAGCAACAATAGTAGTAGTGGTATAAATAGTAATAGTAGTAACAATCATAGTAGAAATAGTAATAATGCAAACAATATTAGAAATAAGTGTAGTAGTGTAAATAGTAATAATAGTAGTAATAGCAGTAATAGTTGTAGTACTGTAGTAGTAGAAGTAACAATTATAGTAGTAGTAATATTAATAGTAGTAACAATCCTATTAACAGTAACAGTAGTAAAAATTGTAGTAGGAATAGTAATAGTACTACTGTAACTATCATAGTAGTGGAAGGAATAGTTAAATTAGTAACAATAGTAGTAGTAGTGACAACCTTAGTAAAAGTATTAACAATTTTAGTAGTAGTAATAGTAACAACCTTACTTGTTGTAGCAATCATCGTAGTAGAAGGAACTAGTAGTAATTGTTACTGTGAAAAGTACTATCATAGAAGGATGAATAGCCATCATAGTAACAAAGTAATAATAGTAGCATAGTAACAAAGTCAAAAGTAACTAAACATTTTACTTGTATCTATCTAAAAAAATTAAAAAAAAAGGAATTGTAAATGGAGCTTAAATTTACTGGCTTTTTTACAGGAAAAGACATTAAGTGAAATTCAGAACATTTATATATTTTTTGAAGTACAAGTGGCCTTAAATGTTAGGTGGGGTTTATTTAAAATAAGCATGCAAAAATGATATTAATGTATTTAATGTGATTTATTACAACCTTTTTATTGCATATGTTTGATAACATTAAAAGTGCTCATAAAATAATTCAAAATAAAATGTAAAAAAGTAAGACATGGTGTAATAAAACACTTTGGGAACATGCTGTTACTGGGAAATAAACGTTTTAATCGGTGACGATTAACTCTGCATTGCATCAGGCCACATCACACCAACGTCCCACCGTACTTTATTCTTTATTTAATGAACAAAGCTGTATGTAATCTTTGCTGAATTCACTAGAGAGAGAGAGAGAGAGAGAGAGAGAGAGTGTGCGTGTGCGCGCATGTCCAGCTTCTGGCCGTTTTCAGCAAATTGCAGTCAACACAAACCCGCCCACACGCTGCTGAGGGAGAACTTCCTCTCCTCTGGCTTGCTTCATGTGCAAATCTGTGTGTGTGTGTGTGCACGTGCATGTGTGTCTGTGCCTGTGTGTGTATGTGTGTTTGGTTGAGTGGCTCACCACTTAACCCATGTTCATCTCCACACCCTCTCCAAATTCATCCGTGAAAAAGATCAATGGTTTCTCTTTTTACGATTTTAAGTGAGAGTATGAATTATTAACCCAGGTAAGGATTTGTTACATTACTGTAACTACAATATTATTATTATTATTATTATTATTATTATTCTATAATTCTTCCCTACTAAGCCACTTGAGGTATATAACCTACTTCATATAGTAGGAATACACCATTGGGATGTGTGTTTTTAAAGATATACTGTAGGAACATAATCATTAAGAATTAATTGCCACTCAACATGGACTATTTGATAACTTTATGCCCTAAAATGCTTTATTCCTTTTATATCACAGCAATTAAACCTCACATAATATTTTAATCTGTTAATAGTTTCAGCCAAAGTTACTTTACAGCAGCTATAAGTGCAAAGTCCTGATACTGGAGACTCCTTCCATACATCTATAATGAATGTTATCTCAACATTGATAATGAATCATTTCACTTTTTTAGCCTATTTGTATGGAGGTGTATGTCCCTAATACCCGAGTTGCTGATGTAGAAAATTCATTAACACCTTTTAATCAATCAGAATTAAGTACATATGTAAGTTAGAGGTGCCTTGTCATGTTCAAAATCCATTTTTATATATTTAGATGGCCCTAAAAAGGCACAGTGCTGTCAATCAAAAATGTTCACCACCTTGGCATATGTGTTGAGCCCTGAAATTAATTCAAGTCTCCCAATTTTCAGTGAAATTGCATCATTCCAACTCATGACAGCTAAAATCTAAACTGTGGCCATTCACCCCATCATAATTTGGGTAGTACAAATTCCTATGCTTTTAATGCTATATGGGGTACATAAGCCAGGTTGCACTGGTTCCACCGAGAGCTCTCATTGCCACACAAAAGAGCATCTGTCAATGATAATCGACCATCTGCGTCCTCTCCAAACACATCCAACGTCCAGCCAAGCTCTGCTCCAGTTGGTCGACACCATCCATCCCTTTTTTTTTTTATCTATCCATCCAACTATTTATTAAAACGTTTGTCATTCTTCTAGCTCGTTAAACAGCAGTGGCTTGGAGCTGATTTTATAGTTCTATTGAGGACACAAGAAAATTATTGTTTTTACTTTTCATCCGTCTATCATTAAATAGACAGTGATCAGTGTGTTGGAGCTAATTATGAGTACTGGAGGAAATATTCATGATGAAGTGTACTGTAGTTTAGAATATTCTTATTGGTCTGTTTTTACCAGGCAGCAATGTGGAACCGTCTAGCTGACACAACTTGTTTTAAGACAACTTTTATCCACACATCTATTGCTAACTAAACAGATATTACAGTAGTTAGGCTCCTATTAAAAAATGTAATTGATGTTAATAAGTGACATTTCTTTCAGATTAAGTGAACAAATACTGTACATTGATGCCTCCTCAAATAATTACCAGACAAAAAAAATCGAATGGTTTCGATTGGGGCTATCGATTCATAATTCTTCTTCTGGACTTTCTAATGATATTAAAGGAACCAGACTCTCTGGGGATAGTGACTGGATAGTGGTCTGAAGGTAATTTTGCATTACATACTTAGTTACATTAGTTAGTTTGACTTTTTCCATCCATCCATCCATCCATCACTAGACTCCCAATGATCAGTGATTTGAACATAATGCTTATGTTCTTATTACTTTCTTTTCATTTCCCATTGATCATTTATTTATCTTAAGAATCCTCAATATTCACAGAGTCGATGTTTGTTGTAGCTTGTTCATTCATCTATTGATCTAATATGTAAGTATTATAATTGAGATTATTTTCATCAGTTGAGGCAGCAGGCCCACCACAAATATCATTGCTCCTCACCCAGGCAGCAGAATGGTACTGAGAGAACAACACCCTTTCAGCACCTCCTGTGTTTTGGACAGCAGAGTGGCATGCAGGGCAGGGCAGCGAAATCTGACATAGCTGGAGATGCATCAGGATCTACCATCTTCAGTTCACCACCTGGGGATGAAAGGTCACTGAGAGCTCAGTCAGGTGTGTAGGAAGTAATTTATGTCACACTGCTTTCTCTGTACACCTGTTACAGCTGAGGGCGCTGCATCTTCCTGCCTTCCAGCCACCATTCAGACACCCTTGGCTTGGCTGGACATTAGAATGCTTCTCAGACCTGTTTTTTGGAGGCCAATCAAGTCCGATCCATGGAGGCTCCACCCAACAACCCACAGCACCCAAATGATGCATTTCCAGAGTCCTGGTGCCAGATATTACAGTATGCCCCAGACGTCATGTGGAGCCATGGTCCGAGGGCCAGAGGAACTTGCACAATACTGGGAATAATACTGTAGTTTGCATTATAATGTTATGACTGATTAAGGTATTTCATCCATCCTTACATCACTCCATCCATCCATCCATCCATCCATTATTAGAGATGATTATCTAGTCTAGAAAAAGGTTGCCATTTTATGGTGAATAGTAGGTTTGTTAACCAATTCATCCCTCTTTTGAGTCAGAGCAACAGTATATATTGTTTTGGACACAGTCTAGTAATCTCTAGTTTATTTAGCTGAAGTTAACCCACGTCATCCACCCATCCATCCATCCATCCGATTTTTACTCCATCCATCCATCCGATTTTTACTCCATCCATCCATCCATCCGATTTTTACTCCATCCATCCGATTTTTACTCACTCCATCCATCCATCCATCCGATTTTTACTCACTCCATCCATCCATCCATCCATCCATCCGATTTTTACTCCATCCATCCATCCATCCATCCATCCGATTTTTACTCC